>NW_026508197.1:0-11634 GCF_026875155.1 Cherax quadricarinatus
CTTAAACCCCCATGATGTTGTTACCCTCGTGGCTAGTCTCGCCTATCATGCTCTCTGAAGATAGCAGCCTCCGTGATAGTTGTTCTACCACCACGTGGCTAGTCTCTGCCTATCTGCCTTGAAGATAGCAGCCTCCGATGATGACAGTTTTTTCTACCACCACGTGGCTAGTCTCTGCTATCTGCCTCTGAAGATACCCGCCTCCGATGTAGACAGTTTTTCTAAACCCCCACGTGCTAGTCTTGCTATCTGCCTCTGAGATAGCAGCTCCGATGATAGCAGTTGTTCTACCCCCACGTGGTAGTCTCTGCCTATCATGCCTCTGAAGATAGCAGCCTCCGATGATAGCAGTTGTTCTACACCACGTGGTAGTCTCTGCTATCATGCCTCTTTAAGATAGCCAGCCTCCGATGATAGCAGTTGTTCTTCCACCACGTGGCTAGTCTCGCCTAAACTGCCTCTGAAGATAGCAGCCTCCCATGATAGACGGGTTTTTCTACCCCACGGGGGCTAGTCTCTGCCCATGCCTCTGAAGATAGCAGCCTCCGATGTTAGTTGTTTACCCCACGTGGCTAGTCTTGCCTATCGTGCCTCTGAAAATGCAGCTCCCATGATAGTTGTTCTACCACCGTGGCTAGTCTCTGCCTATCTGCCCTGAAGATAGCAGCCTCCGATGATAGACAGGTTGTTCTTTCACCACGTGGTGCTATCGTGCCTCTGAAGTTAAGCAGCCTCGATGTAGTGTTCTACACCACGTGTATGTCTTGCCTATCATTGCCTCTGAAGATAGCAGCTCCGATGATAGACCGTTGTTCTTACCACCATGTGCTAGTCTCTGTATCGCGTGCTCTGAAGTTACGAGCGCTCCGTTGGATAGGTCAGTGTTCTACACACGTGGTAGTCTACTGCCTATCGTGCCTTGCTGAAAGCTAGCAGCCTCGATGATTGTGGTTCTACACCCACCCCCCACGGGGCTAGTTCTGATATTCATGCCTCTGAAGATAGCAGCTCCGCTGATAGACAGTGGTTACCCCGTGGTCGTGCTAGTATCGTGTTGAAGATAGGCCCGCTGATGATCGTCAGTGTTTACCACCACGTGGCTCGTCTTGCGTCTCAAGTTTCAGCACGCAGTCGATGCTAGACAGTTGTTCTCCACCCACGTGGTAGTCTCTGCATCATGCCTTGAAGATAGTAGCTCCGCTGATAGTCGTTGTTCTACACCAGTGGCTAGTCTTGCTTTCGTGCGCCTCTGCGAAGCAGCCACCGATGATAGGTGTTTACCTCAGTGGCTAGTCTCTGCCTATCGTGCTCTGAAGATAGACGCCACCGATGATAGTCAGTTGGGTTCTCACACGTGGCTAGTCTTGCTATGTGTCTGAAGATAGCAGTCCGTCGCATGCTAGTTGGTTCTACCACCACGAGGCTAGTTCAGCCGCTATCGTGCTCTGAAGCTCGCAGCCTCGCTGATAGTTCATTTGTTGTTACCGACACGTGGCTCGTCTGTTGCCAAATCGTGCTCTGAAGCTAGGCACTCCCGAAGCTCGACGTTGATCTACCACCAGTGGTAGTCTTGCTATCATGCTCTGAAGAAGCCAGCCTCGATGAATAGACAGTAGTTCTACACACGTGGCAAGTCTCTGCCTTGGTGCTCTGAAGATAGCAGCTCCGATGATAGACGTTGTTTACAACACGTTGCTAGTCTTGCCTATCGTGCTTCCTGAAGATAGCAGTCCG
Source organism: Cherax quadricarinatus (assembly GCF_026875155.1). Taxonomy (NCBI): domain Eukaryota; kingdom Metazoa; phylum Arthropoda; class Malacostraca; order Decapoda; family Parastacidae; genus Cherax; species Cherax quadricarinatus. The sequence goes on from NW_026508197.1 coordinate 1,735, forward strand.
ATGAATAGTCAGTTGTTCTACTCACGGTGGCTAGTCTCTGCTATTGCTTGATAGATAGCAGCTCCGCTGATAGACAGTAGTTTACACCAGTGGCTAGTCTTGTATCATGCCTTGAAGATAGAGCTCCGTGCTAGGACAGTTGTTTCCACACGTGGTAGACGTTGCCTATGTGACTTGCAGATAGCGCCGTCTCACGCTGATAAGCCGTTGTTCTACACCGTGGCTAGTCTCTGCCGTTCAGCGTGCTCTGAAGATCGCAGCACGATGAACGACCGTTGTTTAACAAGTGGCTAGTCTAGCCTATCATGCCTCTGAGATCGCAGTCGATGAATAGATAGTTGTTCTACCACCGTGGTGTCTTGCTCTCGTCAGGCCTTGAAGATGCAGCCTGCGAAGATAGTGTTCTACACCACGTGGCTAGTCTCTGCCTATATGTCTGCAGATAGCAGCCACGATGATAGGGACAGTTGTTCTACCACCGGTGGAAGTCTAGCCTATCGTGTCTGAGATCGCAGCCTTCGATGTAGACGTTGTTTCCCCACGGGCTGTCACGCCACTCCGATGCCGCTACCCCCGGAAGCTGCGCCTCCGATGATCGAAGTTGTTGGTCAACCACTGTGGTAGTCTGCTATCAGCCTCTTGAAGGATAGCCGCTCCGATTGCTAGATGTTCTACACACGTGGTAGACACTGTATCCGCTCTGAAGATAGCAGCCTCGATGATAGGAACAAGAAGTTCTACAACAGTGGCTAGCTCTCTGCTATTCATGTCTGAAGTAGAGCTCGCTGATAGTTGTTCTACCAACAGTGGCTAGTCTCTGCCTTCTTGCCTGCTGAAGATAGCAGCTCCGATGATAGACAGTTGTTCCTCCACCGTGGCTAGTTCTGCTATCGTGCTTGCAGCTAGTCAGCCTCCGATGATAGCAGTTTGTATCCCCCCGTGGCTAAGGTTTGATCATGCTTGAAGATAGCAGTCTCCGATGATAGACGTTGTTCTACCACAGTGGCTAGTCTTGCCTTATGTGCCTCTGATACGCATAGCAGCTCGATGATAGACCGTTGTTTACCACAGTGGACGTCTTGTAACGTGCCTCTGCAGATAGCCGTCGCTGTTAGACAGTATTTTAACCCACAGGGTAGCTCTTGCCTATCTTGCCTGGAAGATAGCAGCTCCGATGCTAGTCGTTGTTCTCGACCACGTGGTAGACTCTGCCTATCATGCTTGAAGGATAGCAGCACCGCTGAACGAGACGGTTGTTGCCCACCCGTGCTAGTCTTGCACACTCATGCCTAGGATGCTAGCAAGCCTCCGATGATAGCCAGTTGTTCTCCCCGTGGCTAGTCTTGTTATTCTGCCTCTAAGATAGCAGCTCGTGCTAGATGTTCTAGCACCACGAGGTAGTCTCTGTATCGTGCCTTGAAGATAAGCAGCCTCCGCTGATAGACAGTTGTTCTACACACGAGGTGATCTTGCCTATCTCAGCTAGCAGATAGCAGCTCCGATGAATAGTTGTTCTATCCCCAGTGGTGTTCAGCTATCGTGCCTCAGATATCTGATAGCAGACCGATGCTAGCCCGTTGTTCTCCGACACGTGGTAGAGTCTCTGTATCTCATGTTTGGAAGATAGCAGACTCCGAATGATAGACGTTGTTTCCGACCACGTGGTAGTTCTGACTATCGTGCCTCTGAAGCATTACAGCCACGCTGATAGACTGTTGTTTACGTCGCCCCGGGTAGGCGGGTGTGTGACAATATTTCATTTAAATAAACTGAATATGACGCTTATTCCTTTATATCCTTGTGTTGGGCTAAACAGCCCACATTTAAGGGTGTTGGTTGATGAATCTAGGAGAAAAATGTACCTAGTATTGCGTGCCAGTGACATCACTAATTCTATAAAATACTCGAGCCTGACCTGGGTTGTCTGTATCGTACCCTATGCTAAACCGCAAACCGTAGTCTAGACTTGCCGATAGTGTATTTGATTGCACCCGTCTTAGACTCAGTCCGGAAATCCAACACTCGTGGATACACGCACCCAGTTCACCAAGATTGTTTAATTGTTCCGTATGTCACCAAAGAAACTGGGCACAATTCTTCATAATAGGTTTACAGTTTTTATTGGAGATGTCTTTGATGGTACGTAATTGTGATTCTATTTTTTGTCGTTTGTCGCGTGACGTAAAATAAACATTTTTCAATTAACCGCGCCCCGGCGCCCAGTCTATGCGCCTAAGCAAAAGAAAGCTGATTTAAGCAGAATTTCCTATCTTGTCAAATTGCACAGGAATGCAATACGAAGCTTGAGTATTTGTTGTTGGGCAATAATCTTTAACAGGTCAAACGAGCGTGCAGGATTTTCTCTTAATTGTCCTGCTAGTGTGTAAGAGTCAATAGTCTAGCATTAAGACATGAATGCACCACTGGTGAGCATGGCCGTGCATTACTGGAGTGCTCAGTGTTGTTACAGAAGCAAGACGCCATTGCCTTTCTGAGAAGGTCGTCCTCCGGGCATGAAAGAGGCTGAACGGCAGAAAGAGGCTGAAACACCATATTGAGCAATATCTCCCCATCAGACGTATGCCAATCTTTGAAGTGGGAGGAAGTACGTGGTGCGTATGCCATAAGTGTGGTGGAGGTGTGTGGCTGAGGTATGACATAATAGTGGATGGCGGGTGTGTGGTATGGAGGAGTGTGGGAGGGTTGCCACTAAGTGTGGCTGGAGGTGTGTGGTGCGGTATGCCCATCCGTGAGGAAGGAGGAGTGAGGCTGAGGTATGACTACGTGTGGATTTGGGGTGTGGTGCGGTCTGAACTAAGAGTGGATGGCAGGATGTGTGGCTGGAGTTGACACGAGAGTGGATGGAGGTGTGTGGCTGAGGTATGACCTACGTGTGGTAGTGGCGGTGTGTTGGCTTGAGGTATCGACCATAAGTGTGGTTGGAGGTGTGTGGAGAGGTTCTGACATGACTAGAGTGGGATGGAGGTGTGTGGCTGAGGGTATGACCTAAGTGATGGAGGAGGTGTGTGGCTGAGGTCTGGCCAACGTGTGGAAGGAGTGTGTGGCTGAGGTATGGCACTAAGTGTGAGTTGGGAGGTGTGTGGCCTGAGGTCTGGCTCCGTGTGGGTGGTACGTGTGTGGCTGCGGAATGACAATGTTGGATGGAGGTGTGTGGCTGCTGGTACTGACTACGTGTGGAAGGAGGTGTGTGGTGGAGTATGACATGTGAGTGTGGATGGAGGTGTCGTGGTGAGGAATGACACTACGTGAGATGGAGGTGTGTGGCTGAGGTATGCACTATGAGTGGATTGAGGTGTGTGGCTGAGTAAGACACTAAGTGTGGCTGGAGGAGTGTGGTGTGGTTTGGACACTACGTGTGGATGCAGCGGTGTGTGGACTGCGGTATGACACTAAGTGTGGATGGAGGTAGTGTGGTGGAGGTATGACACTAGAGTGGTAGGCGTCTGAGGTGAGGTCTGGGCCATCGTGAGGTGGAGTGTGTGGCTGAGGTATGACACTAAGTGTGGATGGAGGTGTGTGGATGAGGTATGACACTAAGTGTGGATGCAGGTGTGTGGCTGAGGTATGACACTAAGTGTGGATGGAGGTGTGTGGCTGAGGTATGACACTAAGTGTGGATGGAGGTGTGTGGCTGAGGTATGGCACTAAGTGTGGATGGAGGTGTGTGGCTGAGGTATGACACTAAGTGTGGATGGAGGTGTGTGGCTGAGGTATGACACTAAGTGTGGATGGAGGTGTGTGGCTGAGAGTATGGCACTAAGTGTGGATGGAGGTGTTTGGCTGAGGTATGGCACTAAGTGTGGATGGAGGTGTGTGGCTGAGGTATGACACTAAGTGTGGGTGGAAGTGTGTGGCTGAGGTATGACACTAAGTGTGGATGGAGGTGTGTGGCTGAGGTATGGCACTAAGTGTGGGTGAAAGTGTGTGGCTGAGGTATGACACTAAGTGTGGATGGAGGTGTGTGGCTGAGGTATGGCACTAAATGTGGATGGAGGTGTGTGGCTGAGGTATGGCACTAAGTGTGGATGGAGGTGTGTGGCTGAGGTATGACACTAAGTGTGGATGGAGGTGTGTGGCTGAGGTATGGCACTAAGTGTGGATGGAGCTGTGTGGCTGAGGTATGACACTAAGTGTGGATGGAGGTGTGTGGCTGAGGTATGACACTAAGTGTGGATGGAGGTGTTTGGCTGAGGTATGACACTAAGTGTGGATGGAGGTGTGTGGCTGAGGTATGACACTAAGTGTGGATGGAGGTGTGTGGCTGAGGTATGACACTAAGTGTGGATGGAGGTGTGTGGCTGAGGTATGACACTAAGTGTGGATGGAGGTGTGTGGCTGAGGTATGACACTAAGTGTGGATGGAGGTGTGTGGCTGAGGTATGACACTAAGTGTGGATGGAGGTGTGTGGCTGAGGTATGACACTAAGTGTGGATGGAGGTGTGTGGCTGAGGTATGGACACTATGTGTGGATGGAGGTGTGTGGCTGAGGTATGACACTAAGTGTGGATGGAGGTGTGTGGCTGAGGTATGGCACTAAGTGTGGATGGAGGTGTGTGGCTGAGGTATGACACTAAGTGTGGATGGAGTTGTGTGGCTGAGGTATGACACTAAGTGTGGATGGAGGTGTGTGGCTGAGGTATGGCACTAAGTGTGGATGGAGGTGTTTGGCTGAGGTATGGCACTAAGTGTGGATGGAGGTGTGTGGCTGAGGTATGACACTAAGTGTGGGTGGAAGTGTGTGGCTGAGGTATGACACTAAGTGTGGATAGAGGTGTGTGGCTAGAGGTATGGCACTAAGTTGTGGGTGAAAGTGTGTGGCTGAGGTATGACACTAAGTGTGGATGGAGGTGTGTGGCTGAGGTATGGCACTAATGTGGATGGAGGTGTGTGGCTGAGGTTATGGCACTAAGTGTGGATGGAGGTGTGTGGCTGAGGTATGACACTAAGTGTGGATGGAGGTGTGGGGGCTGAGGTATGGCACTAAGTTGGGATGGAGCTGTGTGGCTGAGGTATGACACTAAGTGTGGATGGAGGTGTGTGGCTGAGGTATGACACTTTAAATGTGGATGGAGGTGTTTGGCTGAGGTATGACACTAAGTGTGGATGGAGGTGTGTGGCTGAGGTATGACACTAAGTGTGGATGGAGGTGTGTGGCTGAGGTATGACACTAAGTGTGGATGGAGGTGTGTGGCTGAGGTATGACACTAAGTGTGGATGGAGGTGTGTGGCTGAGGTATGACACTAAGTGTGGATGGAGGTGTGTGGCTGAGGTATGACACTAAGTGTGGATGGAGGTGGTGTGGCTGAGGTATGACACTAAGTGTGGATGGAGGTGTGTGGCTGAGGTATGACACTATGTGTGGATGGAGGTGTGTGGCTGAGGTATGACACTAAGTGTGGATGGAGGTGTGTGGCTGAGGTATGGCACTAAGTGTGGATGGAGGTGTGTGGCTGAGGTATGGCACTAAGTGTGGATGGAGGTGTGTGGCTGAGGTATGGCACTAAGTGTGGATGGAGGTGTGTGGCTGAGGTATGGCACTAAGTGTGGATGGAGGTGTGTGGCTGAGGTATGGCCACTAATTGTGGATGGAGGTGTTGGGCTGAGGTATGGCACTAAGTGTGGATGGAGGTGTGTGGCTGAGGTATGGCACTAAGTGTGGATGGAGGTGTGTGGCTGAGGTATGGCACTAAGTGTGGATGGAGGTGTGTGGCTGAGGTATGGCACTAAGTGTGGATGGAGGTGTGTGGCTGAGGTATGGCACTAAGTGTGGATGGAGGTGTGTGGATGAGGTATGGCACTAAGTGTGGATGGAGGTGTGTGGCTGAGTAATGGCACTAAGAGTGGATGCAGGTGTGTGACTGAGATATGGCACTAAGTGTGGCTGAGGTATAGAACTTAGTGTGGATGGAGGTGTGTGGCTGAGGTATGGCACCAAGTGTGGCTGAGGTATGGCACTAAGTGTGGCTGATGTATTGCATTAAATGTGGATGGAGGTGTTTGGCTGCGGTATGGCACTAAGTGTGGATGGAGGTGTGTGGCTGAGGAATGGCACTAAGTGTGGCTGAGGTATGGCCCACCCGAGCACTGCAGTGTTGGTGTAACACCGCCCACCACACGCCCACCCGAGCACTGCAGTGCTGGTGTAACCACCCACCACCCGCCCACCCGACCACTGCAGTGTTGGTGTAACCACCCACCACCCGCCCACACGACAACTGCAGTGTTAGTGTAACACCGCCCACCACCCGCCTACCCGACCACCACAGTGTTGTTGTAATACCGCCCACCACCAGCCCACCCGACCACTGCAGTGATGGTGTAACCACCCACCACCCGCCCACCTGAGCACTGCAGTGCTGGTGTAACACCGCCCACCACCCGCCCACCCGCCCACCCGACCACTGCAGTGTTGGTGTAACACCGCCCACCACCCCCCACCCGACCACTGCTGTGTTGGTTTTAACAACACCCACCACCCGCCCACCTGAGCACTGCAGTGTATGTGTAACACCGCCCACCACCCGCCAACCCGACCACTGCTGTGTTTGGTGTAACACCGCCCACCACCCACCCACCCGACCACTGCAGTGTTGGTGTAACACGGCCCACCACCCGCCCACCTGACCACTGAAGTGTTTGTGTAACACAACCCACCACCCGCCCACCCGAAAACTTTAGTGTTGGTGTAACACCGCCCACCACCCGCCCACCTGACCACTGCAGTGTTTGTGTAACACCACCCACCACCTGCCCACCCGACCACTGCAGTGTTGGTGTAACACCGCCCAACACCCGCCCACCCGAGCAATGCAGAGTTAGTGCAACACCGCCCACCACCCGCCCACCCGACCACAGCAGTGTTGGTGTAACACCACCGACCACTCTCTCACCCGAGCACTGCAGTGTTGGAGTAACACAGCCCACCAACCGCCAACCTGACCACTGCGGTGTTTGTGTAATACCGCCCACCACCCACACACCCAAGCACTGCAGTGGTGTAACACAGCCCACCAACCGCCCACCCGAGCACTGCAGTGGCGTCACAACCGCCCACCACCCGCCCACCCGAGCACTGCATTGTTGGTGTAACGCCGCCCACCACCCGCCCAACACCCGCAAACCCGTGCACTGCAGTGTTGGTGTAACACCGCCCACCACCCGCCCACAACCCGCCCACCACCCGCCTACCCGACCACTGCAGTGTTGGTGTAACACCGCCTACCACCCACCCACACGAGCGCTGCATTGGTGTAACACCGACCACTACCCGCCCACTCGAGCATTGCAGTGTAGGTGTAACACTGCCTACACACCCGCCCGTCCCAGCACTGCAGTGTTGGTGTAACACCGCCTGCCACCCGCCCACCACCCGCCCAGCACCTGCCCACCCGACCACTGCAGTGTTGGTGTAACACCGCCTACCACCCACCCACACGAGCACTGCATTGGTGTAACACCGCCCACCACCCGCCCACCACCCGCCCAGCACCTGCCTACCCGACCACTGCAGTGTTGGTGTAACACTGCCTACCACCCACCCACACGAGCGCTGCATTGGTGTAACACCGACCACCACCCGCCCACTCGAGCATTGCAGTGTAGGTGTAACACTGCCTACACACCCGCCCGTCCCAGCACTGCAGTGTTGGTGTAACACCGCCTGCCACCCGCCCACCACCCGCCCAGCACCTGCCCACCCGACCACTGCAGTGTTGGTGTAACACCGCCTACCACCCACCCACACGAGCACTGCAGTGTTGGTGTAACACCGCCCATCACCCACCCACACGAGCACTGCAGTTGTGTAACACCGACCACCACCCGCCCACTTGAGCACAGCAGTGGCGTAACACCGCCCACACACCCGCCCACCCGGAGCACTGCAGTGATGGTGTAACACAGCCCACCACCCGGGCCCCCAACCCGAACACCACCCACCCACCTGACCATTGCAGTGTTGGTGTAACACCTCCCCCCACCCACCCAAGGACCACTGCGTGTTGATTAACCCGCCCCCCCCGCCAACCCAAAAGTGAGTGTTGGTGTAACACGGGGCCCCCCCCCGGCCCACCAGAACACTCAGAGTTGGTGTAACACCATCCACCACCCGCCACCACACTCAGTGTTGGTGTACATCCCACCCCCGCCGACCCCTGCACTGCAGTGTTGTGTAACACCGCCCACCAGCCCGCCCCCCCCACCCCTGCAGTGTTGGTGTAAAAATCGCCCCCACCCGCCCCACCCCACCCGCAGTGTTGGGGTAACACCACCCCCCACCCCCCACCCGGCATTGCAGTGGGGTAAACCGCCCCCCCCCCCAACCCGAACAGTGCAGGGGTTAACAGGCCCACCCCGGCCGACCCGAACACTGCAGAGTTTGGTAACCCAACCACCCCCCCGCCCACCGACCATGAGGTTCGTGTAACACCACCCACCCCCGCCCCCCCCAAGCACTGCATGTTTTGTAACACCGCCCCCAACCGCCCACCTGACCATGGTGTTGGTGTAATACCCCCCACCACCCACCCACCGACACTGCAGAGTGTAACACCGCCCCCCCCCCGCCCCCCAAGCACTGAGTGTTGGTGAAACACTGCCCCCCCCACCTACCACCCCCCCACCCGCCCCCCCCTACCACCCCCCACCCCCACCCGCCCAACCCGAGCACTGCAGTGTTTGTGCAACACCGCCACCACCCCGCCCACCCCAGCACTGCAGTGGTAGTGTAACACCGCCCACCACCCGCCCACCTAAGCATTACAGTGTTGGTGTAACACGACCACCACCCGCCCACCTGTGCACTGCAGTGCTGGTGAAACACCACACACCACCCACCCACCCGATCACTGCAGTGTTGATGTAACACCGCCCACCACTCGCCGACCCGACCACTGCAGTTGTGGTGTAACACCGCCCACCACCCGCCCACCCGACCTCTGCAGTGTTGGTGTAACACCGCCCAAAGAGCACTGCAGTGTTGGTGTAACACCGCCCAACACCCGCCCACCCGAGCACTGCAGTGTTGGTATAACACCACCCTCAGAATACAGTGAAAAAAACACAAATATGAGTACATTGGAACAATATATCAAACATTATGAATCTCCTCCATCTTCTCAGAAGCCAGACGTGAGCCAAGTAAGCAGCATAAATTTCCTCTCTGGATGGCCACGATAAAGCGCTGGAACATTAAAGTGGCTGCCCTTGTGTCCCTGGTGGTGTCGATGAGTCTGGAACCCAGTTCTTTAAGGAAACTTGTGTCATGTTTCCCATGATCCCAAGGTCTCTGATCCCACTGGGACAAATTGATACTCTTGGTTATGTCCCTGTACTTGCTGATCTTGTACTCCTCCCTGTGGTCAGCAGCTCCTCCCTGTGGTCAGCAGCTCCTCCCTGTGGTCTGCAGCTCCTCCCTGTGGTCAGCAGCTCCTCCCTGTGGTCAGCAGCTCCTCCCTGTGGTCAGCAGCTCCTCCCTGTGGTCAGCAGCTCCTCCCTGTCGCCCCACACTGTGATGGATATAGGTGTCAGCCAGTGTGGACACACAGGTATAGTTCCATGCTAATGATTCTTGCCATTCTTCCAAGGATAGATGGTGATCCTGTCTGGGTAGTATGCTGGGTTGTGGGTATTGTTGTCTGCTAGTGATCTGGGCTCTCTCTCTGCTGGGCATCCAGCTGTAGCAAGGCTTCTCTTTATAATGTTGTTGACCTCATTGTGTCTTGCTTGCCAACCTTTGGTTTTGGAACAGTTAAGACCATGTAGACATAATGGTCGTTTGCCATCACGCAATCATGTTTATTCCGTTTGAATTGGGGCTGTAAAGCTCAGAGCCCCTGCAGAAAGTATTTTTAAAAATATAATATATATATATATATAA
>NW_026508199.1:0-14183 GCF_026875155.1 Cherax quadricarinatus
ATAACGCACCAAGAGCAAATTACACGGCCCAAGAGAACATACACGCACCAAGAGCAACATTTCACGGGGACCAAGACAACAACACGCCCAAGAGAACAAAACACGCCCAAAAAACCCAACACGGGACCAAGGCAAAATTTCAGGCACCAAGAGCAACATACACGGGGACCAAAAGCAACAACACGGGACAAGAGCAACAACACGGGACCAAAGCAAATACAACGCACCAAGAGCAAAAAACACGGAAACCCAAAAGCAAAATAAACGGCCCCAAAAAGGGAACTACACGGGGACCAAAAGCAACATAACGGCCCAAGAGCAACATAAGGCACCAAGGCAAATACACGGGACCCAAAGGGAACATACACTGCACCCAAGAGGAACTACACGGCACCAAGAAACAAAAAACGGCCCAAGAGCAACATACAGGCACCAAGGCAAAATAACCACCCAAAACAAAATACCGCCCAAGAGCAAAAACAGCGCCCTAAAAGAGCAAAACAGCACCAAGAGCAAATACACGACCCAAAACAAATAACCCGGGACCAAGAGAAATACACTGCACCAAGAGCAACATTCAGGGACCAAGGCAACAACACGGGGCCCCAAAAGCAACATACACTGCACCAAGAGCAACATACACTGCACCAAGAGCAACATACCAGGGACCAAGAGCAACATACACGGCACCAAGAGCAACATACACTGCACCAAGAGCAACATACACGGCACCAAGAGCAACATACACGGCACCAAGAGCAACATACACGGCCCAAGAGCAACATACACGGGACAGAGCAAATACACGGACCAAGAGCAAATACCGCACAGGGGCAAATAGCAATGCACATGAGCAACTTACAAAATGGGACCCAAAAGCAACATACACGGGACCAAGAGCAACATACACTGCACCAAAGCAACATACACGGCACAAGGGGCAAATACTGCACCAGAGAACTACACGGCACCAAGAGCAACATTACACTGCACCAAGAGCAACATAACACTGCCCCAAGAGCAACATACACTGCACCAAGAGCAACATACACTGCACCAAGAGCAACATACACTGCACCAAGAGCAAACATACACTGCACCAAGTAGCAACATAACACTCACCAAGAGACAACATACACGGCACCAAGAGCAACATAACACGGCAACCAAGAGGCAACATACACGGGGCACCACGAGCAACATACACGGCACCAAGAGCAACATACACTGCACAGAGCAACATACACACTGCACCAAGAGCACCATTACACTGCAAGCCAAGAGCAAACATACACTGCTCCTAATCTAGCAACATACACGGCACCAAGAGCAAAATACACTGCACCAGAGCAACAAACACGGCACCAAGAGCAACATACACTGCAACAAGACAACATACACTGGCACCAAGAGCACATACACGGAACCAAAGGAGCAACATACACTGCACCAAGAGCACATACACGCACCAAGAGCAACATACACGGCACCAGAAGCAAACACACAACGGCACCAAGAGCAACATACACTGCACCAAGAGCAACATACACTGCACCAAGAGCAACATACCTGCACCAAGAGCAACAATACACAGCACCAAGAGCAACATACACTGCACCAAGAGCAACATAACACGGCAACAAGAAGCAATATACACTGCACCAAGAGCAACATAACACGGCACCAAGTGCAACAACACAGCACCAAGAGGCAAACCTACACGCACCAAGATCAACCTACACGGCGCCAAGAGCAACATACACTGCACCATGGAGCAACATACACTGCACCAAGAGCAACATACACGGCACCAAGAGCAACCACACGGCACCAAGAGCAGACATACACGCACTGCACCAAGAGCAACATACACTGCACCAAGAGCAACATAGCTGGCAACCAAGAGCAACATACACGGCACCACGAGCAACATACACGCAGCTAAGAGCAACATACACGGCACCAAGAGCAACGAACACGAACCAAGAGCAACAAACAATCGGCACCAAGAGCAGACATTCAATTCACAAGAGGCAACATACACGGCCAAGACCAACATACACGCCCAAGAGCCACATTACAACGGCACCAAGAGCAACATACACGGCACCAAGAGCAACATACACTGCACCAAGAGCAACATACACGGCAACCAAGAGCAACAATACACGGCAGCCAAGAGCAACAAACAACGGCACCACGAGCAACATACACGGCACCAAGAGCAACCATACATAACACTCAACCAAGAGCAACATACGAATGACCAAAGTCAAACATACACGGCCCCAAAGCCAACATACACAACGGCAACCAAAGCAAGATACACGGGCACCAAGACCAACAATACACTGCACCCAGAGCAACAAACACTGCATCCAAAGCCAGCAGAACGCGTCACCAAGAGCCAACAAACAAACTGCACCAAGAGCAACAGACAACTGCACAAGAGCAACATACACTGGCTCCCAAGAGCAAACATACACTAGCACCAAGAGCAACAAGTACACTGCACCAAGAGCAACCAACAAACTGCACCAAAGCAACATACACTGCACCAAGAGGAACTTACACCACCAAGGACAACATACAACGGCACCAAGGAAACATACACGGCACCAAGAGCAACATACACTGCACCCAAGAGCAACATACAACTGCAACCAAAGAGCAACATACACTGCACCAAGAAACATACACGGCACCAGAGTCAACATACACGGGCACCTAAGAAGCAACAAAACACGGCACCAAAGCAACAAACACTGAACGAAAGAGCAACATACACATACACTGCACCAAGAGCACAAACACTGCAGACAAGAGCAACTACACTGCACCACCAAGAGCAACATACACGGCACCAAGAGCAACATACACTGCACCAAACAACATACACGGCACCAAGAGGCAACATACACTGCACGCAAGAGCAGAACATACACGGCCACCAATAGCAACATACATACACGCACCAAGAGCAACATACACAAACTGCACCAAGATCAACATACCTGCACTCAAGACAACATACACTGCACCAAGAGCAACATACACTGCACCAAAGAAGTAACATACACGGCACCAAAGCAACAACCACGGCACCAAGAGCAACATACACGCACCAAGATCAACATACACTGCACAAGAAGCAACGATACACGCACCAAGAGGAACATACACGGCACCAAGAGCAACATAACACGGCACCAAGAGGCACAGACACGTCACCAAGAGCAACATACACGGCACCAAGAGCAACATACACGTCACCAATATCAACATACAACACGGGCACCAAGAGCAACATTCCACGGTACCAAGAGCAACATAAACAACGGCACCAAGAGCAACAATACACGGCACCAAGAGCAACATACAACGGCCCGAAAAGAGCAACATACACGGCATCAAGAGCCACATACAACGCACCAAGAGCAACATAACACTGCACCAAGAGCAACATACACGCACAAGGATTACATACACGGCACCAAGATCAACATGACACGGCACCCAGACAACATACACGGCACCAAGGAGCACTACCTGCACCAAGAGCAACAGACAGACGCGTCACCACGAGCAACATACACTGCACCAAGAAGCAACATACACGGCACCAAGAGCAAACATACACGGCACCAAGAGCAACATAACACTGCACCAAGAGTCAACATTCAACTGCACCAAGAGCAACATACACAGCACCAAGAGCAACATACACTGCACCAAGATCAACATAAACAATGCACCAAAGCACAACACTGCACCAAGAGGCAACATACCCGGACCAAGAGCAACATACACTGCACCAAAGCAAACATACAATACAACGGCAACCAAGAGCAACATACACGGCACCAAGAGCAACATACAACGGCACCAAGAGCAACATACACGGCACCAAAGCAACATAACACTGCAACCAAGAGCAAAACATGACACGGCAACCAAGAGCAACTTACAACACTGCACCAAGAGCAACATACACCGCTCCAAGAGGCAACATACACGCAACCGAAGAGCAAAATACACTGCACCAAGAGCAACATGACACTGCACCAAGAGCAACATACACTGCACCAAGAGCAACCTACACGCACCAAGAGCAACATAACACTGGCAGCCAAGAGCAACATACACTGCACCAAGAGCAACATCCACTGCACCAATAGCAAACATACACTGCACCAAGAGCAACATACACTGCACCAAGAGCACATACAACGCACCAAAGACAACATACACTGCACCAAGAGCAACATACACTGCACCAAGACAACATACAACACGGCACCCAAGATGCAACAAACCGGCACCAAAGCAACATACACGGCACCAAGAAGCAACATACACTGCACCAGGAGGAGCAACATACACTGCACCAAGAGCCACACATAACTGCACCAATAGCATACATGAACACTTGCACAAGAGCGAACATACACGGCACCAAGAGCAATATACCGCACACAAGAGCACATACACGGCACCAAGAGCAACATACAACGCACCAAGAGCAACATAGCTAAACTGCACCAAGAGCAACATACACGGCACAAGAGCAATCATACACTGCACCAAGGAGCACATACGACTGCACCAAGAGCAACATACACGGCACCAATAGCAACATACACGGCACCAAAGAGCAACATCACGGCACCAAGAGCAACCATACACTGCACCAAGAGCAACATACACTGCAACCAGAGCAACATCACTGCACCAAGAGCACCATACACAGCACCAAGAGCAAACATACAACGCCACCAAGAGCAAATATAACACCGCACCAAGAGCAACATACACGGCGAACCAAGAGCAACATAAAAAACTGCACCAAGAGCAACATACACCGCACCAGATCAACAAACACGGCACGCAAGAGCAACGAAACTACTGCACCAAGAGCAACTTCACACTGGCACCAAGAGCAACATATACACTGCACCTAAGAGCATCATACACTTGCAACCAAGGAGCAACATAGCTACGGCCACCAAGAGCAATATACCCTTCACCAAGAGCAACAACACGGCACCAAGGAGCAACATACACAGCACCAAGAGCAGACATACACGGCACCAAGAAGCAACATACACGGCACCAAGAGCAACATACAGTGCACCAAGAGCAACATACACTGCACCAAAGATCACAAACATACACGGCACCAAGGAGCAACATACACGGCACCAATCAGCAACATACACTGCACCAAGAGCAACATACACGGCACCAAGAGCAACATACACGGCACCAAGTAGCAACATACAACGGCCCAAGAGCAACATACCGCACCAAGAGCAACATACACGGCACCAAGAGCAACCGACACGGCACCAGAGTAAACATACACGACCAAGAAGCAAATAAACATTCACACGGCACAAGAGTCAAACATACAGAACGGCACCATGAGCAACAACACGCACCAATGAGCAACATATACGGCACAAAGAGCAACATACACGGCAACGAAGAGCAACATACACCTGCTCAATGAGCAAAGTACACGCACCAATAGCCAACATACAAGGCCACCAAGAGCAACATACACTGCACCAAGAGCAACATACACTGCACCAAGAGCAACATAAACACTGCACTCAAGAGCAACATACACAGCCCCAAATCAACATACACGCACCAAGGAGCAACAAACACTGCAACCAAGACAACTTACACTGGCAGTAAGAGCAACATACACGGCACCAAAGCAACATACAGCACCTAAGAGACCAACATACACTGCACCAAGAGCAAACATACACCTGCACCAAGAGCAACATACACTGCACCAAGACACATACACTGCACACCAAGACAACATACACTGCACCAATGAGCAACATACACGGCACCAAAGCAGCCACATACACTGCACCAAGATCAACATACACGGCAACCAAGACAACTTTACACTGGCACCATGAGCAACAAACACGGCACCAAGAGCAACATACACGGTGCAACCAGAGCAACAATTACACTGCACCAAGAGCAACATACACTGCACCAAAGCCAACATACCTGCACCAAGAGCAACATACACGCCCACGATCAACATACACTGCACCAGAGCAACATACACACGGCACCACGTAGCAACATACATCGGCACCAAGAGCAATCATACACGGCACCAAGAACAACCATACAGCGGCACAAAGAGCAACATACACGGCACCAAGAGCAACAAACACGGCCGCAGAGCAACATACACGCACCAAGAGCAACATCCAGGCAACCAAGAGAAACATACACGGCACCAAGCGCAACATACACGGCACCAAAGAGCAACATACACGGCACCAGAGGCAACGTGTTATACACGGCACCAGAGCAACATACACTGCACCAAAGAGCAACAACACGGCCCCCAAGAGCAACATACACGGCACCAAGAGCAACATACACGGCACCAAGAGCAACAAACACTGCACCAAGTAGCAACATACACTGCACCAAAAGCATATACATACACTGCACCAAGAGCCAACATACACTGCCACCATAGCAACATACACGCGCACCAAGAGCAACATACCACGGCACCAAGAGCGAACCATACACGGCACCAAGAGCAACTACACTGCACCAAGAGCAACATACACTGCGCACCAAGATCAACATACACTGCACCAAGAGCAAACATACACTGCACCAAGAGCAACCAACCCGGCACCCAAGGAGCAACATACACTGCACCAAGACAACATACACGGCTCCAAGAGCAACATACACTACGACCATGAGAGCAACATAACACTGCACCAAGAGCACATTCACGGCACCAAGAGCAACATACACTGCACCATAGAGCGAACATAGCACTGGCAACCAAGAGCAACATACACTGCACCAAGAGCAACATCCACTGCAGCCAATACAACAACACTGGCACCAAGAGCAAACGTACAAGGCACCCAGACAACATACACACGGCACCAATAGCAACATACACTGCACCAAGAGAGCAACATACACCGGCACCAAGAGGAACAAACACTGCACCACATAGCAAACCATACACTGCAACCAAGAGTCAACATACACGGGCACCAAGCGCAACAAACACGGCACCGAAAGCAACTACAAAAATTAACCCACGGCACCAAGAAGCAAACAACCACGGCACAAAAGCAACATTCACGGTTACCCAAGAGCAACATACACGGCGCCAAAAAAAAAAAAACAAAATGAAAAGAAAGAAACCCCAAAGCAACATACACGGCATCCAAAGAGCAACATACAACACGGCACCAAGAGCAACCTCCACGGCACCAAGAGCAACAAACACGGCACCAAGGAGCAACAGTCACACGGCACCAAGAGCAACAAACCCTGCCACCAAGATCAACCATACACGGCACCAAGAGTAACATACACGCATCCAAGAGCAACATACCACGCACCAAGAGCAATCATACACTGCACCAAGAGCAACATACACGGCACCAAGATCAACATTAGACACTGCACCAAGAGCAACATACACTGCAACCAAGAGGCAACATACCCTGCACAATAGCAACATACCACTGCAACCAAGAGCAACATACACGGCACCAAGAGCAAAATACACGCACCAAGACAACATACACGGCACCCAATAGCAACATACACCGCACCAAGAGCAACATACCCTGCACCAAGAGCAACATACACTGCACCAAGAAGAAACATACACTGCACCAAGAGGCAACATACCGGCACCAAGAGATCAATATACACTGCAACCAAGAGCAACATACACGCAACCAAGAGCAACTACACTGCACCAAGAAGCACATACACGGCACCACGAGCAAACATACCCGGCACCCAAGAGCAAAACATACACTGGCACCAAGAGCACCATACACTGGCACCAAGAGCAACATACACTGCCCCAAGAGCAACATACACTGCACCAAGAGCAACAACCAACGGCAGCCAAGCAAAGCAACATCCACTGCACCTCTGCAACCAAGAGCAAACCATACACGCAAGCCAAAGCTACAATACACTGCAGAAAGAGGCAACATACAGCTGCACCACGAGCAACATCCACTGCACCAAGAGCAAACAGAACCACGGCACCAAGATCAACATACACTGTCACCCAGAGCAACATACGAACGCACCAAGAAGCCAACATACAAGACTGCACCAGAGCAACATAACACGGCACCAAGAGCAACATACACTGCACCAAGAGCAACATACACTGCACCAATAGCAAAACATACACTGCACCAAGAGCAACATACACGGCACAAGAGCACCAAACACAGCATCCAGAGCAACATCACGGCACCAAGAGCAAACATACACAGCACCAAGAAGCCACAACACGGCACCAATGGAGAAAGGCAACCATACACTGCACCAAAGCAACAGACACGGCACCAAGAGCACATACACTGCACCAAGGGATCAACAAACACGGCACCAAGAGCAGCATACACTGCACCAAGAGCAACATACAAGGCAACGGCAACCTAGAGGATCTACATACACGCCACCAAGAAGCCACATACACTGCACCAAGAGCAACATACACGGCACCAAGAGCAACTACCCTGCACCAAGAGCAACAAAAACGGCATCCAAGGAGCAACATACACGGCACCAAGAGGCAACATACACGCACCAAGAGCAACAAACACTGCACCAAGTAGCAAACATACATCGGCACCAAGAGCAACGATAACACTGCCCCAAGAGCAACATACAACGGCACTCAAAGCAACAGTACACTGGCAGCACCAAGAGCAACATACACGGCACCAAGAGCAACATTAACACTGCACCAAGAGCAACATACCACGCACCAAGAGCAACAGTATACACCAGCAGCAACCAAGAGCACCATACACTGCACCAGAACAACTAAACACTGCCACCAAGAGCAACATACATCGGCACCAAGAGCAACATGACTCTGCACCCAAAGCAACATACACTGCAACAAGAGCAACATACACGGCGACGAAGAGCAACATAACACTGAGCTCCAAGAGCAACATACACGGCACCAAGACAACATAACACTGCACCAAGACAACAACACTGCACCAAGAGCAACATACAACAGCACCAAGAGCACCATACAACGGCACATAAGAAGCAACATACACTGCACCAAGAGCAACAAACACTTAACCAAGAGCAACATACAACTGCACCAAAGCAACATAACAACTGTACCAAGAACAACATACACTGCACCAAGAGCAACATACACGCACCAGAGCAACATCACACTGCACCAAGAGCAACAATACCCTGCAGCCAAGAGTCAAACATAACGGCACCGAGAGCAACATACACGGCACCCAGGAGCAACAACACGGCAACCAAGAGCTACATACACTGCACCCAGATCAACATACACAGCACTTCAAGAGCAAACATACCACCGGCACCAAAGCAACATCCACTGCAACTCAAGAGCGAACATACACGGCACCAAGAGCAAACATATAACCCATGCACACAAGAGCAACATACACGTCACCAAGACAACATACACACTGCACCAAGAGAGAGCACAAACACGCACCAAGAAGCAACATAACACACGGCACCAAGATCAACATACACTGCACCAAGAGCAACATAACAGCACCAAGAGCAACATACACTGCACCAAGAGCAACAAACACTGCACCAAGAGCAACATACACGGCACCAAGAGCCCACATACCCACGGCACCAAGAGCAACCTAGACACGGCACCTAAGAGCCACCTACACTGCACCAAGCGAGCAACAAACACGGCACCAAGGAGGAACATACCAACGGCACAAGCGCAAGACATGATACACGGCACCGAAGACAACATAACAATACACGGCAACCAAGTGAGCAACCATACACGGCACCAAGAGCAACATACAGCGACTGCCACCACTAGCACATACACGGCACCAAGAGCAACCTTCACGGTACAAGAGAGCAACATACACGGCCAACCAAAGAGCAACATACACGGCACCAAAGCAACATAGCACGGACAAGAGCAACATAACACGCACCAAGAGCAACAATACACGGGTAAAAAAAAAACACCAATATAACAAACACAGGCACCAATGTAGCAACATACACTGCACCAAGAGCAACATACACTGCACGAAGAGTAACAAACACGCACCATGACAACATACACACACGCCACCAAGAGCAACATACACGGCACCAAGATAGGAACATACACATGCAGCCAAGAGCAACAGGACGCGTCCACCAAGAGCAACATACACTGCACCAATAGCAACAAAGCACGCAACCAAGAGTCAACATACACTGCACCAAGAGCAACATACACTGCACCAAGAGCAGCATACACTGCACCAAGGAGCAACATATCACTGCACCAAGAGCAAGCATAACAATGCCCAAGAGCAACATACACTGCACGAAGAGCAACATACACGGCACCAAAGCAACTTACACTGCACCAAGAGCAAGCATACGTATGGAGTTCGGCACCAAGGCACATACACGTCACCAAGATCAACATACTCGCACCAAGAGCAACATACACGGACCCAAGACAACATACACTGCAACCAAGAGCAACAACAACGGCACAAGAGCAACATACACTGCACCAAGAGCAACATACACTGCACCAAGGCAACATACACGGCACCAAGAGCAAAAATACACTGCACCAAGAGCAGACATAAACACTGCACCAAGAGAGCAACAGGGACACTGCCCCAAAGCAACATACAACGGCACCAAGAGCAACATACACTGCACCAATAGCAACAAACATAACTGCACAAGAAGCAACCATCCACCAGCACCAAGAGCAACATTACACTGCAACCAAGAGCAACATACACTGCGACCAAGCGCAACATACACGGCACCAAGAGCAACATACACGGCACCCAGAAGCACATACACTGCACCCCAAGAAGCAACATACACGCACCAATAGCGAACAGACACGGCACCAAGAGGAACAGTACACTGCACCAAGTCAACATACACGGCACCAAGAGCAACAACAACCGCACCAAGACAACATAACACGGCACCAAGCAACATACACTGCACCAAGACAACTTACACCGGCAACCAAGAGCAACATACACTGCACCAAGAGCAACTTACAACAACGGCACCCAAGAGCAACATACACTGCACCAAGAAGCAACATACACGGTCAACCAAGGAGCAACAAATACACTGCACCAAGAGCACATACACTGCTACCAAGAGCAACATTACACTGCACCAAGAGCAAACATACACGGCACCAAGAGCACATACAACTGCCCAAAGAGCAACATACACGCACCAAGAGCAACAAACACTGCACCAAAGCAACATACACAGTACCAAAGACAACATACACTGCACCAAGAGCAAGCAGTAACACTGCACCAAGGCAACAATACACTGCACCAAGAGCCAACAGTACACTGCACCAAGAGCAAACATACATGGCACCAAGAGCAACCCCCCATATCACGGCACCAAGAGCAACATACACGGCAACCAAAGTCAACAGTACACGCACCAAGAGCAACATACAACTGAGCACCCAAGAGCAAATACACTGCACCAGAGTCAACATACAACTTGCACCAGAGCAACATACACGGCACCAAGAAAGCAACATACACTGCACCAAGAGCAACATACCACGACACCAAGAGCAACATAACAACGCACCAAGTAGCAACCATACACGGCACCAAGACGCCACATAGCACCGCATCCAAGAGCAACAACACTGCACCAAGAGCAACAAAACCTGCACAAAGCGGCAACATACACTGTCACCGAGCAACAAAACACAGCACAAAACAAATACAACACGGCACCAAAGCAACTATACACGGTCACCAAGAGCAACATACACGGCACCAAGAGCAACAAACACTGCACCCAATATCAACATACACGGCACAAGAGGAACAAACACGGCACCAAGAGCAACATACACGGCTACCAAGAAGCAACAAACACGGCACCAAGAGCAACTAACAACGGCACCAAGAGCAACAAACACGGCACCAAGAGCAACATACACGGCACCAAGAGCAACATTCACGGTACCAAGAGCAACAGTATACACGGGTAAACACACCAAGATTCACATACACGGCACCAAGAGCAACATACCCGGCACCAAGAGCAACAATACACGGCAACCAAGAGCAACTAACACGTCCACCAAGAGCACCAATACACGCCCAAGATGAACATACACTGCACCAAGAGCAACATACACGGCACCAAGAGTAACAATACAAGCACCAAGAGCAACATACCCGCACCAAGAGCCAACATACAACTGCACCAAGAGGAACATTACGACTGAACCAAGAGCCAACAGACAGCGTCTCCAAGAGCAACATACACGCACCAAGCCCAACATACACGGCACCACGTAGCAACATACACTGGCACCAAGAGCAACATACACTGCACAAAGCAGCCTACACTGCATCCAAGAGCAACAGTACAACGAGCAACCAAGAGCTAACATACAATGTCACCAATAGCAACAAACACTGCACGAAGAGCACATACACGCACCAATAAGCAACATACCACTGCACCAAGATCAACATTACCAACGTGCACCAAGAGCACATACACGGGCACCAAGAGCAACATACACGCCCCAATAGCAACATACACGTCACCAAGAGCAACAAACACCTGTGCACCAAGACAACATACAACGGCACCAAGAGCAACATACAACTGGCACCAAGAGCAACAAACACTGCACCAATAGCAACATACACGGCCCCCAGA
The DNA here is from genome assembly GCF_026875155.1 of Cherax quadricarinatus. NCBI lineage: Eukaryota > Metazoa > Arthropoda > Malacostraca > Decapoda > Parastacidae > Cherax > Cherax quadricarinatus. The sequence continues at coordinate 12,784 of NW_026508199.1, forward strand.
GCAAAATACACAGCACCAAGAGCAACATAACACTGCACCAAGAGCAACATACACTGCACGAAGAGCAACATAACACGTCACCAAGAGCAACATACAACTGCACCAAGGAGCAACATACACTGCACCAAGCGCATCATAAACACAGCACCAAGAGCAACATACACTGAACCAAGACAAACCCCATACACAGCACCAATGAGCAACATACACGGCACAAGAGCAAACATACAACTGCCCCAAGAGCAACATCACTGCACCAAAGCAACATACACGGCTCCAGAGCAAACATACACAGCACCAAGAGCAACATACACGGCACCAAGAGCAACAAACCTGCACCAAAAAGCCCAACATACAACTGCACCAAGAAGCATATACAAAATCTGCACCAAGAGCAACATTAACACTGACACCAAGAGCACATACAACGGCACCAATAGCAATATACGACTGCACCAAGGAGCAACGAACACGGCACCAAAGCACATACACTGCACCAAGAGCACAAACAACGGCACCAAGAGCAACATACACGGCACCAAGAGCAACGATACACTGCACCAATAGGCAACACAACACTGCACCATGAGCAACATAACAACGGCACCAAGAGCAATCATACACGGCACCAAGAGCAACATACCACAGCACCAAGAGCAACATACACGCACAAGAGCAACATGACAACGGCACCAAGAGCAACATACACTGCACCACGAAAGCAACATTACACTGCACCAAGAGCAACATACACGGCACCAAGAGCAACCCCGGCTACAAGCGGCACCAAGGCAACATACACTGGCACCAAGAGCAACAATCCGGCAACCAAGAGCAACAAACACGGCACCAAGAGCAACATACACGGCACCAAGAGCAACATAACGGGAAACCCAAAAGCCAAGCCAAAAAACATACGCACCCAAAAGCAAAATACACTGCACCAAGAGCAACATACACGCAACCCAAAGCAAAAAACACGGCACCAAGAGCAACATACACTGCACCAAGAGCAACATACACTGCACCAAGAGCAAAAATACACCTGCAACCATGACACAAAACACTGCACCAAGAGCAACATACACTGCACCAAGAGCAAAAATACACTGCACCAAGAGCAACATACAAAGGGACCAAGAGGCAAAATACACGCACCAAAGCCAACATACACGGGAACCAAGAGGCAACATACACTGGCACCAAGAGCACAACAACAAAACACTGCCCAAGAGCAACATACACGCACCCAAAAGCAAACATACCGGGACCAAGACAACATACACTGACCAAAGCAACATACACGGCACCAAGAGCAACATACACTGCAAAAAAGAGCAACATACACGGGACCAAAAAGCAACATAAAACGCACCAAGACAACATACACGCACCAAGAG
>NW_026508200.1:0-14044 GCF_026875155.1 Cherax quadricarinatus
TATGGTTTTTTTAGTATTGTGTTCCGCTTATTTTGTAAGTTGTATTCCGGATTTTATTTTTAGTATTTTACCCGACTTCTATATTTTGTATGTTGTTTACCGACTTTCTATGTTTTGTAATTTGTTATCCCGACTTTTATTATGTTAGATCCAGGACTTTCTATAATTTAGTAATGTTTGTATATCCCGGACTTTCTATATATGTAGTAATGTTTGTATATCCCGGACTTCATTTATTTAGAATGTTGTGTTTCCCACTTTCTATATTATTTATAATTTGGTATTCCGGATTTTATTATGTGTAATGTTTTTTTTTTTTTTTGTAAATTTTTATCCCACTTCTATATTAGTTATAATGTTTGTTATCCCGGGACTTTCTATATTATAGTATGTTTTTATTCCGGACTTCTATATATTGTTGTTTGTATTCCGGGTTTTCTATATTATGTTAGATTTGTGTATATCGACTTTTATTTTTGTAATGTGTGTATACCCGGACTTTCTATATATTTATATTTGTTATCCCTTTTAAATTTTGAATGTTGTTATATCCGGACTTTCTTATTAGTAGTAATTTTTAATCCGGGTTCTATATTATTTTAATGTTGTGTATTCCGACTTTTATATATGAGTAATTTTATATCCACTTTTAATTATATTATTTTCTTTTAGTAATGTTGTGATCCCATTTCTATATTATTATTTTGTTATCCCGGGCTTTTATTATGTTTAATTTGATATCCGACTTTCTATAATGTAGTAATGTTGTGTATACCCGATTCTTATTATGTTATAATTTTTTATCCCGATTTATATATTTTGTTTGTAACCGGACTTTCTATATTTGTTAGTAATGTTGTGTATATCCCGGGACTTTCTATATTATGTTAGTAATGTTGTGTTATCCCGGACTTTCTTATTATGTTAGTAATGTTGTTATATCCCGGGACTTCTATATTATGTTAGTAATGTTGTATATCCCGGACTTTCTAATTATTTAGTAATGTTGTGTATATCCCGGGACTTTCTTAATTTTAGTAATGTGTGTATTCCCGGACTTTCTATTATGTTAGAATGTGTGTTATCCGGACTTTCTTATTATTTAGAAGTTGTGTATATCCCGGGACTTTCTATATTATGTTAGTAATGTTGTGTATATCCCGGACTTTCTATATTATGTTAGTAATGTTGTGTATATCCCGGGACTTTCTATATTATGTTAGTAATGTTGTGTATATCCCGGACTTTCTATATTATGTTAGTAATGTTGTGTATATCCGGACTTTCTATATTATGTTAGTAATGTTGTGTATATCCCGGGACTTTCTATATTATGTTAGTAATGTTGTGTATATCCCGGACTTTCTATATTATGTTAGTAATGTTGTGTATATCCCGGGACTTTCTATATTATTAGTAATGTTGTGTATATCCCGGGACTTTCATATTATGTTAGTAATGTTGTGTATATCCCGGACTTTCTATATTATGTTAGTAATGTTGTGTATATCCCGGGACTTTCTATATTATGTTAGTAATGTTGTGTATATCCCGGACTTTCTATATTATGTTAGTAATGTTGTGTATATCCCGGACTTTCTATATTATGTTAGTAATGTTGTGTATATCCCGGACTTTCTATATTATGTTAGTAATGTTGTGTATATCCCGGACTTTCTATATTATGTTAGTAATGTTGTGTATATCCCGGGACTTTCTATATTATGTTAGTAATGTTGTGTATATCCCGGGACTTTCTATATTATGTTAGTAATGTTGTGTATATCATGGGACTTTCTATATTATGTTAGTAATGTTGTGTATATCCCGGGACTTTCTATATTATGTTAGTAATGTTGTGTATATCCCGGGACTTTCTATATTTATGTTAAGTAATGTAGTGGTATATCCCGGGACTTTCTATATAATGTTATAATGTTGTTTATATCTCCGGGACTTTCTATATTATGTTAGTAATGTTGTAAATAGTCCGCGGGACCTTTCTATATTATGTTAAGTAATTTAGTGTATCTCCCGTACTATTCTAAATTATGTTTAGTGTTAATGTTTGTATATCCCGGGGACGTTCTATATATATATAAGTAAAGTTTGTAGTATACCCGGGACATACTAAATTTTATGTTAGTTTATGTTGTGTATATGTCCCGGGACTTTCTATATTAGTTAGTTATGGTTGTGTATATCCCGGGACTTTCTATATTATGTTAGTTATGATTTGTTTATATCCCGGGACTTTTCTACTAATGTATAGTAATGTTGAGTAATCCCGACTTTTCTATATTATTTAGTTATGTGTGTATATCCCGTGATTTTCTATATATGTTAGTTATGTCCCAGTTATCATCTGTAAAATTGGTATCAATACATGTAAAAATAATAATATTAATAATAAAATATTAACTATTTATTACCAATAATCATATTACCATAATTAAATTACCATAATTATTATACCATAATTATTTATTACCATAAATTATTATTACCATAATTATTATTACCATAATTATTAATACCATAGAATTATTATTAAACATAATTATTTTCTTCAGTTATCATTATCCAGTTGACAGGAAATATAACATATAACCTGAGAGGCAGAACGATTCACAACAGAAACAACCCTGTTCATTGTGAAGACAACATGGTAGAACACCAAACAGACATAACACCAGTGTTCAGAGTGAAGACAACATGGTTAGAACACCTAAACAACAGAACACCATGATTTCAGTGGTGAAACAACATGTAGAACGACGCTAACAACGGAAACACCAGTGTCAGTGTGAAGACACACATAGGTAGAAGACCTGAACAACAGAACAACCAAGTGGTTCAGTGTGGAGACAACGAGTGGTGAGAACACCTATCAACAGAACACCCATGCTCAATGTGAAGACAACATGGTTAGAACACCTAACAACGTAACACATTGTTCATGTGAAGACAACATGTAGAACACCTAACAACAGAACCACCAGTTCAGTGTGACGATAACATGGTAGAACCTGCCTAACAACCAGAACAACCAGTGTTCAGTGTGAGGACAACATGGTAAGGAACACCTAATCAACGTAACACCAGTGTTCAGTGTAAAGATAACATGGTATAACGCCTAACAACAGAACACCAGTGATCAGTGAGAAGACAACTGGTATAAAATACACCTAACCACAGAACACGCATGTTCAGTTGTGAATACAACAAGGGTAGAACACCTAACCAGCAGAACACCAGTTGTTCAGTGTGAGACAACATGGGATAACACCTAACAACAAGAACACACCAGTGTCATTGTGAAGACAACATAGGGAGAACACCTAATCAAGCAGAACACCAGTGTCAGTATGAAGACAACATGGAGAACCCTAACAACAGAACACCAGTGTTCAGTGAGAGGACAACATGGGAGAACACTTAACAACAGAAACAACCGAGTTCAGTGTGAAGACAAAATGGAGAACACCTAACAACAGAACACCAGTGATCGTGTGAAGCACAACATGGTAAGAACACCTAACAACCATAACATAGAAACCAGTGTTCACGAGAAGACAATATGGGAGAACACCTAACAACAAGAACACCTATGTTCCAGTGTGAAGTAAAACATGGTCGAACACCTAACCAAACAGAACACTACGCATGTTTCATTGTGAAGACAATAATGTGGAGAACACCTAACAACAAACACCAGTGTTTCAGTGAGAAGACCAACATAGAGCAGACGCTAACAACAGAACAACACCAAGTATCAGTTGAAAAAAGAAAACAAAAACCGTGTTAGAATCACCTAACAACAGAACACGCAGTGTTTCCAGTGTGAAGGACAACATGGTAGAAAAACCAAGACAACAGAACAGTCCAGTGACAGTGTGAAGACAACGTATTATAACACCTAACAACAGAACACCATGTTCAGTGTGGAAGACAACATGTAGAACACTTAACAACAGAACACCAGTGTTCCAGTGAGAAGACAACCATGGTATGAACACTAAACAACAGAACACCAGTTTGACAGAGTGAAACAACCTGGTGATAAACCCTTAACAACAGAACACCAGTATCAGAGAGAAGACAACATGGGAGATAACAACCTAAACCACCGAGAACACCAGATGTTCAGTTGAAGGAACCACCAGGGAGAACACCTAACAACAGACACGCGAGTTACAGAGTTAAGACAACATGTGGTAGAACACCTAACAACAGAACAACCAGTGTTCAGTGTGAAGAGAACATGGTAGAACACTATAACAACAGACACCAGAGTTTCAGAGTGAAGACAACTGGACGATAAACACCTAAACAACCGAAGCACCAGTGTTCCAGTGTGAATAAAACATGGTAGAACACCTACAACAGAACACCAGTGTTCAGTGTGAAAGACAACATGGGAGAACAACCAAACAACACACACAGTGTTCATGTGAAACAAACAGGTAGAACACCTAACAACAGAATACCAGTGGTTCATTGTTAAGACAACATGGTATAACACCTAACAAACAGGAACACCAGTGTTCAGTTGTGAATAGAACAAGGTAGAACACATAACAACAGAACACCAGTGTTCATGTGAAACCAACCATAGGAAACACATACAACAGAACACTCAGTGTTTCAGTGTTAAGACAACATGGTAGAAACCTCAAAAACAACAAACACCAGTGTTCATGTAATACAACATGTGAAGAACAACCTTAAAAACAGAACACGCAGGTGTTCAGTGTGAAGACAACAATGGGAAAAAAACCTAACAAAACCGAACACCAGTGTTTCAGTGTGAAGACAAACATGTAGAACACATAACGAACGAGAACACCAGTGTTCAGTTGGGTAAGACAACATGGGTGGAGAACACCGCTAACAACAGAACACCAGTGTTCTAAGTGTGAAGACAACATGAAAGAACCACCTAACACAGAACACCAGTGTCCATTGAAGACAACATGGGAGAACAACCTAACAACAGTACAGCCAGTGTATTCAGTTGGGAAGACAACATGGGAGAATAAACACCTAACAACAGAACACCAGTTCAGTGTTAAACAACATGGGAGAACACCTAACAACAGAACACCAGGTGTTCAGTGTGAAGACAACATGATAGAACACCTAACACAGAACACACAGTGTTAGTGTGAGACAACATGGTAGAACACCTAACAACAGAACACCAGTGTTCAGTGTGAAGAACAACATGGAGAACACCTAAAACAGAACACCAGTGTCAGTGGAAGACAACATGGTAGAACACCTACATAAACACCAGTGTTCAGTGTGAAGACAACATGGTAGAACACCTAACAACAGAACACCAGTGTTCAGTGTGAAGACAACATGGAGAACACCTAACAACAGACACCAGTGTTCATGGTAAGGACAACATGGAGAACACCTAACAAGTAACACCAGTGTTCAGTGTGAAGACAACATGGTAGAACACTAACATCAGAACACCAGTGTTCAGTGGAAGACAACATGGAGAACACCTACAACAGAACACCAGTGTTCAGTGTGAAGACAAGCATGAAAAACTAACCAACAGAATCACCAGTGTTCAGTGGAAGACAACATATGGAGAACACCTAACAACAGAACACCAGTGTTCAGTGTGAAGACAACATGGAGAACACCTAACAACAGAACACCAGTGTTCAGTGGGAAGACAACATGGGAGAACACCTAACAACAGAAACCCCCATGTTCGTGGGGGAAAAGAAACATAGGGAAAAACGCAAACAAAGAAACACAATTTCATTTTGGGGGGAAACAACATGGGGAAACCCAAAATAACAACAAAACCCCCAGTGTTCAGTGTGAAGAAAAACATGGGAACAACATCTAAAAAAACAGAAAAACCAAATGTTCAATGATAAGTGCAAAAAGAACATGGTTGAACACCTAACAACAAAACTCTAGCGTTCAGTGTGAAGACAACATGGAAGAACACCTAACAACAGAACACCAGTGTTCAGTTGGAAGAAAACATCGAGAACACCTAACAACCGCACACTAGTGTTCAGTCGGAAGACAACATGGTAGAACACCTAACAACAGAACACCAGTGTTCAGTGTGAAGAAAACATGGAAGAACACCTAACAACAGAACACCAGTGTTCAGTGTGAAGACAACATGGGAGAACACCTAACAACAGAACACCAGTGTTCAGTGTGAAGACAACATGGTAGAACACCTAACAACAGAACACCAGTGTTCAGTGTGAAGACAACATGGTAGAACACCTAACAACAGAACACCAATGTTCAGTGTGTAGACAACATAGTAAAAACCTAGCAATAGAACACCGGTGTTCACTGTGAAGACAACATGCGAGAACACCTAACAACAGAGCTCAAGCGTTCAGTGTGAAGACAACATGGGAGAACACCTAACAACAGAACACCGGTGTTCAGTGTGAAGACAGCATGGTAGAACACCTAACAGAACACCAGTGTACAGTGTGAAGACACAATGGCAGAACACCTAACAACACCAGAGTTCAGTGGGAAGACAACATAGGAGAACACATAACAAAGGAGCACCAATGTTCAGTGTGAAGACAACACGGGAGAACACCTAACAACAAACCAGTGTTCAGTTGGAAGAGAACATGTATGAACACCTAACAACGGAACACAGTGTTCAGTGTAAAGACAACATAGGAGAACACCTAACAACGGAACACCAGTGTTCAATGTGAAGACAACATGGGAGAACACCTAACAACAGAACACCAGTGTTCAAATGTGAAGAACAACATGGGAGAACACCTAACAACAAAACAGTAGTCAGTGGGAAGACAACATTGGAGAACACCTAACAACAGAACACCAGTGTTCAGTGGGAAGGCAAAACGGGAGAACACCTAACGAAAGAACACCAGTGTTCAGTGTGAAGACAATATGGGAGAACACCTTAGAACAGAACACCAGTGCTCAGTGGAAGGACAAAATTGTAGAACACTTAACAGAGCACCAGTGTTCAGTGAAGGCAACATGGGAGAACACCTAACAACAGAACACCAGTGTTCAGTGTAAAGACAACACGGGAGAACACCTAACAACAGAACACCAGTGTTCAGTGTGAAAACAACATGGAAGAACACCTATCAACACCAGTGTTCAGTGGAAAGACAACATAGTAGAACACCTAACAGCAGAACACCAGTGATCAGTGCGAAGACAACATGGGAGAATACCTAAGAACAGAACACCAGCGTTCAGTGTGAAGCGAACACGGTACAACACCTAACAACACCAGTGTTCAGTAAGAAGACAACATGGTAGAACACCTAACAACAGAACACCAGTGTTCAGTGTGAAGACAACATAGGAGAACACCTAACAACAGAACACCAGTGTTCAATATGAAGAAAATATGGTAGAACACTTAACAGCAGAACTCCGTGTTTAAGTGTGAAGACAACATGGGAGAACCCCTGTCAACAAACCAGTGTTCAGTGGGAGGAAAACATGGGAGAACACTTAGCAATAGAACACCAGTGTTCATTGAGAAGACAACATGGGAGGATACCTAGCAACAGAACACCAGTGTTCAGTGCGAAGAGAACATGGTAGAACACCTAACAAAAGAACAATAGTGTTCATTGTGAAGACAACATGGGAGAACATCTAACAACCGAACAGCAGTGTCCAGTATGAAGACAACATGGTAGAACACCTAACAACAGAACACCAGTGTTCAGTGGGAAGACAACATTTGAGAACACCTAACAATAGAACACCAGTGTTCAGTGTGAAGGCAACTTGGTGGAACACCTATCAACAGAACAACAGTGTTCAGTTATTAAACAAAATCGGAGAACACCTTACAACCGTACACAAGTGTTCTGTCAGAAGACAACATGTAGAACGCCTAACAACAGAACACCAGTGTTTCAGTGTGAAGAAAACATGATAGAACACCTAACAAGAGAACACAAGTGTTCAATGACAAGACAACATGGTAGAACACCTAAAAATAGAACAACAGTGCTCAGTCTGAAGACAACATGGTAGATCGCCTAACAACAGAACACCATGTTTCAGTGTGAAGAAAACATGATAGAACACCTAACAAGAGAACACAAGTGTTTCAATGACAAGACAACATGGGAGAACACCTAGAACAGAACACAATTGTTCAGTGTGAAGACAACATGGTAGAACACCTAACAACACAGGTGTTCATTGGAAGACAACATGGTAGAACACCTAACAACAGAACACGAGTGTTCTGTGTGAAGGCAACATGGAAGAACATCTAACAACAGAACACCAGTGTTCAGTGTGAGACAACTTTGTAGAACACATACAAACAGATACCAGTGTTGAGTGTGAAGACAACATGGAGAACACCTGGCAACATAACAACAATGTGAAGACAACTAGGGAGAACACCTAACAGAAAACCAGTGTTCAGAGGGAAGACAACATGAGAGAACACCTATCATCAGAACACCAGTGTTCAGTGTGAAGACAGCATGGGAGAAGACGTAACAACAGAACACCAGTGTTCAGTGTGAAAACATGTGAGAACATCTAACAACGGAAAACCAGTGTTCAGTGTGAAGATATCATGTAGAACACCTAACAAAAGAACGCCAGTGTTCAGTGGGAAGACAACATGGTAGAACACCTAACAACAGAACACCAGTGTTCAGTGTGAAGACAACATGGTAGAACACCTAACAACAGAACACCAGTGTTCAGTGTGAAGACAACATGGAAGAACACCTAACAACAGAACACCAGTGTTCAGTGTGAATACAACTTGGGAGAACACCTAACAACAGAACACCAGTGTTCTGTGTGAAGGAAACATAGAAGAACAATTAACAACGGAATACCAGTGTTCAGAGTGAAGGCAACTTGGTGGAACACATAGCAACAGACCACCACTGTTCAGTAGGAAGGCAACATGGGAGAACACCTAACAACAGAACAGCAGTGTTCAGTGGAAAGACAACATTGTAGAACACCTAACAACAGAACACAAGTGTTCAGTGGGAAGACAACATGGGAAACCACCTAACAACAGAACACATGTGTTCAGTGTAAACCACGCACAGCTGTGGATCACGCTGAGTTAGCCACGTTTCTCGCACATCTTATACCTCCAGAGAGTTACCCCGGTCTTTCCTGTTCTTCCCAAGTCCATTCTGATGATTTTTCCTACGACATTGAAGCCCCATAGCAGTATACAAATGCTACGAGGCGTGTAGTGTTACTAGAGCATCACAAAGTTTCAGGACCTGCAGCACCCAGTACCTTCGTCCATCTCCTGCACTCAAAGTTAAGTAAACAGTGACTTACCTAGCATTTCCTAATATTTTGTGACATTATTTAACTGTCCTGCACCAATACAGTTACAGTTACTGAAGCCATACTTCAGTAAATTGTTCAGTGTCATCAGTGCACATTTTGCCACTTACCTACAGCTTCTTAAATTTTGTACATTTATTTTTGCACTCCTACATTTTAAATTTCAGTATTTTATTCTGCATCTTGCACCTCAGTTCTTGATTAAAATTGTTCAGTGTTAATCATTTACACAATTTACCTCACACACACAGTTTGCAAGTAATTCCTGTGTGCTGTTAATTTTGTTAGTTGCACCTGCAAGTTAGTCACAGATTGTTGACAACCCTGCACTGTTTTGTTTGTTAGTGTGTTTTTTTGTTCTTTAATAAGTTTAATCTTCAAGTACTTAAGTATTAGTTTATTCTACCTGCAGTGAAACAATCTGTGCCTAGCCCATTACACTTTTCTCCTGTTTCCCCATTTATTTGCTCTACATATATTCCATGTTTTATCTGTGAATATTCACCTATGTGCATTACTTTTGTTATTTTGTATACCCAAGTCATTGAGTGTATTTTTGGGAACCTGCTTATTTACCATTAATTACCAAAATTACTTGTGAAGTTCATTAATTTTGATCTTGAGATTGTGAAATTTTTGTTTTTGCCAGTGTACACCCTGCTAACACCAGTGTACACCCTGCTAAACACCAGTGTACACCCTGCTAACACCAGTGTACACCCTGCTAACACAGTGTACACCCTGCTAACACCAGTGTACACCCTGCTAACACCAGTGTACACCCTGCTAACACCAGTGTACACCTTGCTAACACCAGTGTACACCCTGCTTACACCAGTTAACCTTTGCCCTATTCTTGAATTTAATAATTTGCATTTTTATTATTTTATTTTGTGTGCAATATAGCATTTCTTGATACAGTGTATTTTTTTTTTCTGTGATTTTCGGCACTATCCCATACTCTGATATCTTTGCTGTGCCAACTTCCCTTTGTGCAAGTGAATTACCTTTTTTTTTGCATTCCAATTTGCAACTGCTAGCACCTGCAATATTTTTAAACTGTGCTTGCAGCACAGTTTAGTGTTGTGTAGTACCTGATTTATTTTAAATTTTGTGCAATTTTTGCTACCAGTGTTTACAGTTCGACTCCTTTTCATAAATTTTGTTGCCAGTCTCCTGGTGAAATTATTGACCACCCTTAGCTTCATTTTGTGCACTTCCCTGTAGTTCATTCACTTGCATACATCTCTTATTTTGTGTTTCAGAGTGTACCACTATTTCTTTTTTTGTTGTTGTTTTGCTCAAATTATTTCCATCACTAAGCAGTTTACCCTAGTACCGTGGTGCTGAGTTCTCTCTGACTCTGTGTTGAATTGTAGCCAGTGCATACCATTTCTTGCTCTGACCTGTTTACCCTCTTCGTGACCTACTTGCATTTGAACAATTGACGTCATGACTAAGACACGCAGTGGCCATAACCGTTAGTCCAGATTCTGCTGGTGCTAGCAATGGCGCCTCAGCCAGCGTGAACACGCGGCAGGGCATCGAAGCCCCCATGACATTTGGTCAACTTGTGGCTCAAGTCTCGACCACCAGTGGGCCGGCTCATCGTCCATACCCGACCCTTCTTTTTGACGGTCGTTCAAATAGGTTAGAGCCATGGCTGCAGTCAGTCGAGACGACTGTTAAGGCTCTATTTGATAGTCCCACGGACACACAGTACATTCGTGCTGCTGTTGCAGCAGTGGATCTCACCCAGGATGATATAGGTGCCTTTGTGCAGCTCAATCGCGTTTGTATAGATTCAGTCTTGGGACGATCTTTAGGAGGAATTTAGGCGTTATTTTCGGCGTAGTCGCCAACGCCATTACATTGACATCGTTACCGCGTCTTGGCCGAATGTCAATACCGGCACGAAAGCCCCCTGGCTTGCATTTGCCAGTTTGAGCAAGCCGCCAAAGACTTTACTGATGCCATCAGCTCCACTAAGTGGGTGAATGGTGACAACTGTATTAAAGCTGAAGACATCATCCCCATGCTGGCTGTAGGCATCATGCGGAGGGATGCCCCCCCTAACCTCCGAGGTGCCCATTGATGCGCTAGGACTCGGCCCTCAGCACGACGTCCTGGGTGCATATGATGCCATTGACGCGATCAAGCCGCCTGCCGAGCAAGGCAAGGTTTGTCGCTTTGCGGATGATGCTATACCCATCCTTCCGGCGCCGTCCACATGACCCCGCGGTCGCAGCCGGAAGTCACTTTTGCTGCTGCTGTCAGACAGCCAGCCCACAAAGCTTCTAACCCCAGTCCCACTAACACTCGCCCAAGTAAAAATATTGACCACAGTAACAACAGTCAGTCTCACACAAAAAAGCAGTCATCGACCTCGTGGACCAAGGCACAACGTCGCCAGCAAACACCACCTCCAACCTCACCTGCTAAGCGTGTAGTGACTTGTTTCAACTGTGGCAAACGCGGGCACTACCGATCGAGTGTTACAAACCTAAGTCCCCACAAAGTAACCATCACCGTCCCCACGCTCAGTATCAAAGTAACCGTCACCGTCCCATGCTCAGTCTCGCGAGGGAGTCTGTATGTACCACAATACTTCCAGTCATACCTCCCATGAGTGCCGCAAGCTGCGAAGTATGCTGTCAGCTGAGTGGAGCAGGCAGTCGTCGCGCAATGCACGTGCTCGTAGAAGCCTTTCCACTAGTTCGGGGGAAGAGGCGCGTCCGCAAAACCAGCGAAAGACATAGTAACCCTGTCGGAGTCGCTGTATTCCGTCTCTGTCCGCAATGCATTCGCCGCCCTGGCAGTGATACGCTTGCCGACAGTGAGGAAACAGAGTGTCTTGACGTTGTTGCCGAGACGCGTACCGTACCTTCCAGGTCGAGCCTCGTCAACAAGCGTCGAGCCTCGAGCAGCTGTGACTCCGGGCATTTCGTCGGCCTGTCATGCCTTCATGTTCGGTATGACAACCCGTGTGGACCGCTCATCGAGTCCAATGTCCACCATAAGCCTGTCCAGCTTTTCCTAGATAGAGGTTCGGTGGTTAACATTGTCCGCTCCACTCTTTTCCGAGACATTGGCCTTCACGCGGCCATGTTGACAGAGCCGTCTGTCATTCAGACCTTGAGAGGAGTCTCAGGTAATCCACTGACGGTTCGTGGTCGTACAACGTTAGAATTTGCGGTCCAGGGTCACAAGCTGTCCGCAAAATTCTTGGTCGTAGATAGTATTGTTTTCCATGGTGACCTGCTCATAGGGTTCAAAACCATGGCAGACCTTAGGATCCACTTAGATCCAGCTTCCCACTGAACACCAGTGTTCAGTGGGAAGACAACATGTTAGAACACCTAAGAACAGAACACCAGTGTTCTGTGTGAAGGCAACATAGAAGAACATCTAACAACAGAACACCAGTGTTCAGTGTAAAGACAACTTGGTGGAACACATAGCAACAGACCACCACTGTTCAGTAGGAAGACAACATGGGAGAACACCTAACAACAGAACACCAGTCTTCAGTGGGAAGACAACATGGGAGAACACCTAACAACAGAACACCAGTGTTCAGTTATTAGACAACATCGGAGAACACCTTACAACCGTACACCAGTGTTCTGTCAGAAGACAACATGGCAGAACACCTAACAACAGAACACCAGTGTTCAGTGTGAAGACAACATGGTAGAACACCTAACAACAGAACACCAGTGTTCAGTGTGAAGACAACATGGTAGAACACCTAACAACAGAACACAAGTGTTCAGAGTGATGACAACACGTGAGAACACCTAAAAACAGAACACCAGTGCTCAGTCATAAGACAGCATGGTAGAACACCTAACAACAGAACACCAGTGTTCAGTGTGGAGAAAACATGGTAGAACACCTAACAAGAGAAACACAAGTGTTCAATGTCAAGTCAACATGGGAGAACACCTAAGAACAGAACACAATTGTTCAGTGTCAAGACAACATGGTAGAACACCTAACAACACCAGTGTTCAGTGGGAAGACAACATGGTAGAACACCTAACAACAGAACACGAGTGTTCTGTGTGAAGGCAACATGGAAGAACATCTAACAACAGAACACCAGTGTTCAGTGTGATGACAACTTTGCAGAACACATACAAACAGAACACCAGTGTGCAGTGTGAGAACAACATGGGAGAACACCTAACAACAGAACACCAGTGTTCAGTGTGAAGACAACATGGTAGAACACCTAACAACAGAACACCAGTGTTCAGTGTGAAGACAACATGGGAGAACACCTAACAGAACACCAGTGTTCAGAGGGAAGACAACATGAGAGAACACCTAACAACAGAACACCAGTGTTCAGTGTGAAGACAACATGGGAGAAGACGTAACAACAGAACACCATTGTTCAGTGTGAACACAACAGAAAACAAGTGTTCAGTGTGAAGACATCATGCGAGAACACCTAATAAAAGAACGCCAGAGTTCAGTGGGAAGACAACATGGTAGAACACCTAACAACAGAACACCAGTGTTCAGTGTGAAGACAACATGGTAGAACACCTAACAACAGAACACCAGTGTTCAGTGTGAAGACAACTTTTAGAAAACTAGCTTTTGAACACCCGGGGTTACTGGAGAGCAAAAATGGAAGAACAACCCAACACAGGCACCCGCGTTTGTGGAAAGCAACAGG
>NW_026508204.1:0-12228 GCF_026875155.1 Cherax quadricarinatus
TTTTTTTTTGGGGGGGGCCCCCGAGTGTGTTAATGGGCACTAACGCCAGAGTGGGTTTAAGGTCACTAACTGCCAGAGTGTGTTAATGGTCACTAATGCCCGAGGTTTAATGGTCACTAACTGCCAGAGTGTGTTAATGGCACTAATGGGCCCGAGTGTTTAATGGTCACTAATGCCCCGAGTGTGTTAATGGTCACTAATGGGCCCGAGTGTGTTTAATGGTCACTAATGCCAGAGTGTGTTAATGGTCACTAACTGCCAGAGTGTGTTAATGGTCCCCTAATGCCAGAGTGTTTAATGGTCACTAACTGCCAAAAGGGGTGTTAATGGTCACTAACTGCCAAGGTGTTTAATGGTCACTAAGCCAGGAGTTGTTAATTCTCCAAGGGGGGTTAATGGTCACTAATCCAGAGTGTGTTAATGGTCACTAACTGCCAGAGTGTGTTAATGGTCACTAACTGCCAGATGTGTTATGGAAAATCCGTAGTTTAATGGTCACTAATGCCAAGTGGTTAAAAGGTCACTAATGCCAGGGTGTTTAATTTTCACTAATGGCCAAAAGTGTGTTAATGGTCACTAACTGCCAGAGTGTGTTAATGGTCACTTGCCAGAGTGTGTTAATGGTCACTAACTGCCAGAGTGTGGTTAATGGTCACTAATGGCCAGAGTGTGTTTAAAGGTCACTAATGCCAGAGTGTGTTAATGTCACTAACTGCCAGAGTGTGTTAATGGTCACCTAATGCTGGCATTGGAGTGTGTTAAGTCACTAACTGCCAGAGTTGGGTTTAAAGGTCACTAACTGCCAGAGTGTGTTAATGGTCACTAATGGCCAGAGTGTGTTAATGGTCACTAACTGCCAGAGTGTGTTAATGGCACTAATGCCAGAGTGTGTAAAGGTCACTAAATGCCAGAGTGTGTTAATGGTCACTAATGGCAGGGTGTTAATGGTCACTAATGCCAGAGTGTGTTAATGGTCACTAACTGCCGAGTGTGTTATGGCACTAAGCCAGAGGTGTTAAGGTCACTAATGCCAGAGTGTGTTAATGGTCACTAATGCCAGAGTGTGTTAATGGTCACTACTATGCCAGAGTGTGTTTAATGGTCACTAACTGCCAGAGTGTGTTAATGGTCACTAATGCCAGAGTGTGTTAATTTTCACTACTGCCAGAGTGTGTTAATGGTCACTAATAAGTGTGTTAATGGTCAAATAACGCCAGAGTGTGTTAATGTCACTAACTGCCAGTGTTAATGGTCACTAACTGCCAGAGTGTGTTAATGGTCACTAATGGGCCCGAGTGTGTTATGGTCACTAACTGCCAGAGTGTGTTAATGGTCACTAATGCCAGAGTGTTTTAATGGTCACTAACTGCCAGATTGTTAATGGTCAACTAATGGCCAGAGTGTTTTAATGGTCACTAATTTGGGAGAGGTGTTTAATGGGCACTAACTGCCAAAAGTGTGTTAATGGTCACTAACTGCCAGAGGTGTTAATGGTCACTAACTGCCAGGTGTGTTAATGGTCACTAACTGAGAGTGTGTTAATGGTCACTAATGCCAGAGTGTGTTTTAAAGGTCACTAACCGTGTATGGCACTAAGACAGAGTGTGTTAATGGCACTAATGCCGAGTGTGTTAATGGCACTAACTGCAGAGTGTGTTAATGGTCACATGGCCCGAGTGTGTTAATGGTCCTAATGGCCAGAGTGTGTTAATGGTCCTAACTGCCAAATGTTTAATGGCACTAACGCCAGAGTGTGTTTTAAAGGTCACTAATGGCCAGATGTGTTAATGGTCACTAATTTGGGAGAGTGTGTTAATGGGCACTAACTGCCAGAGTGTGTTAATGGTTTACTTTAATGCCAGAGTGTGTTAATGGTCACTAATGCCAGAGTGTGTTAATGGTCCCAATGCCAGAGTGTGTTAATGGTCCTAAGGGGCCCGAGTGTGTTAATGGTCACTAATGCCAGAGTGTGTTAATGGTCACTAATGCCAAGAGTGTTAAAGGTCACTAAGGCCAGAGTGTGTTATGGTCCTAATGCCAGAGTGTGTTAATGGTCACTAAGCCAGAGTGTGTTAATGGTCACTAATTTCCAGGTGTGTTAATGGTCACAAAATGCAATGGGGTTAGGTCACTAACTGCCAGAGTGTGTTAAAGGCACTAATTTGGGAAGTGTGTTAATGGTCACTAAATGCCGAGTTTAATGGTCACTAATGCCAGAGTGTGTTAAAAGGTCACAATGCCCAAGTGTTATGGTCCTTTAATGCCAGAGTGTGTTAATGGTCACTAAGCCAGAGTGTGTTAATGTCACTAACGCCAGAGTGTGTTAATGGTCACTAATGGCCAGAGTGTGTTAATTTGGGCACTATTTCAGAGTGTGTTAATGGTCACTAAATGCCATAGTGTGTTAATGGTCATAAATGCCAGGGTGTTAATGGTCACTAATGCCAGAGTGTGTTAATGGTCACTAAGGCCAGAATGTGTTTAAAGGGCACTAATGCCAGAGTGTGTTAATGGTCACTAACTGGGCCCGAGTGTGTTAATGGTCATAATTGCCGAGAGTTTTGTTAATGGTCACTAATGCCAGAGTGTGTTAATGTCCTAACTGCCAGAGGTTAATGGTCACTAACTGCCAGAGTGTGTTAATGGTCACTAATGCCAAGTGGTTAGGTCACTAATGCCAGAGTGGGGTTTTAAAGGTCACTAAACTGCCGAGTGTGTTTAATGGTCACTAATGGCCAGAGTGTGTTAATGGTCACTAATGGCCAGAGTGTTTAAAGGTCACTAACTGCCCGGGTTTTTAATGGTCCACTAAGGGCCCGAGGGTGTTAATGGTCACTAATGGCCAGAGTGTTAATGGTCACTAACTGCCAGTGTGTTAATGGTACTAAACTGCCAGAGTTTTGTTTAATGGTCACTAACTGCCAGAGTGTGTTAATGGTCACTAATGCCAGAGTGTGTTTAAAGGTCACTAAGGCCAAGTGTGTTATGGGCACTAACTGCCAGAGTGTTAATGGTCATAACTGCCAGAGTGTGTTAATGGTCACTAATGGGCCCAAAGGGGTTGGGTTTAATGGTTTAACACTAACTGCCAGAGTGTGTTAATGGTCACAAACTGCCAGAGTGTGTTAATGGTCACTAACTGCCAGGTTGTTAATGGGGGGTGTGTGGGGTGTTTAATGGTCACTAATGCCAGTGTGTTTAATGGTCACTAACTGCCAGAGTGTGTTAATTGGTCACTAATTTCCAGAGTGTGTTAATGGTCACTAAGGCCCGAGTGTTTTTCTGAGGTGTGTTAATGGTCATAATGGCCAGAGTGTGTTAATGTCACTAATGGCCAGAGTGTGTTAATGGTCATAATGGGCCAGAGTGTGTTTAATGGTCACAAATGCCAGGGTGTTAATGTCACTAACTGCCAGAGTGTGTTAATGGTCACAAGCCGAGTGTGTTAATGGTCCTAACTGCCAAGTGTGTTAATGGTCACTAACTGCCAGAGTGTGTTAATGGTCACTAACTGCCAGAGTGTGTTAATGGTCACTAACTGCCAGAGTGTGTTAATGGTCACTAATGCCGAGTGTGTTAATGGTCACTAACTGGAAGGGTGTTAATGGTCACTAATGCCAGGTGTGTTAATGGTCACTATGGCCAGAGGTGTTTAATGGTCACTAACTGCCAGAGTGTGTTAATGGTCAAACTGCCAGAGTGTGTTAATGGTCACAATGGGGAGAGTGTGTTAATGTCACTAACTGCCAGGTGTGTTAATGGTCACTAATGCCAGAGTGTGTTAATGGGCACTAATGCCAGAGTGGTTAATGGTCACTAAGCCGAGTGTGTTAATGGTCACTAACTGCCAGGTGTGTTAATGGTCACTAATGCCAGAGTGTGTTAATGGACACTATTGGCCGGGGGGGGGGGGGGGGGGGGGGGGGGGGGGGGGGGGGGGGGGGGGGGGAGAGTGTGTTAATGGTCACTAACTGCCAGAGTGTGTTAATGGTCACTAATGGCCAGAGTGTGTTAATGGTCACTAACTGCCAGAGTGTGTTAATGGTCACTAATGGCCAGAGTGTGTTAATGGTCACTAATGGCCAGAGTGTGTTAATGGTCACTAACTGCCAGAGTGTGTTAATGGTCACTAATGGCCAGAGTGTGTTAATGGTCACTAATGGCCAGAGTGTGTTAATGGTCACTAACTGCCAGAGTGTGTTAATGGTCACTAACTGCCAGAGTGTGTTAATGGTCACTAACTGCCAGAGTGTGTTAATGGTCACTAACTGCCAGAGTGTGTTAATGGTCACTAACTGCCAGAGTGTGTTAATGGTCACTAATGACCAGAGTGTGTTAATGGTCACTAATGGCCAGAGTGTGTTAATGGTCACTAACTGCCAGTGTTAATGGTCACTAACTGCCAGAGTGTGTTAATGGTCACTAATGGCCAGAGTGTGTTAATGGTCACTAACTGCCAGAGTGTGTTAATGGTCACTAACTGCCAGAGTGTGTTAATGGTCACTAACTGCCAGAGTGTGTTAATGGTCACTAACTGCCGAGTGTGTTATGGTCACTAACTGCCAGAGTGTGTTAATGGTCACTAATGGCCAGAGTGTGTTAATGGTCACTAACTGCCAGAGTGTGTTAATGGTCACTAACTGCCAGAGTGTGTTAATGGTCACTAACTGCCAGAGTGTGTTAATGGTCACTAACTGCCAGAGTGTGTTAATGGTCACTAACTGCCAGAGTGTGTTAATGGTCACTAATGACCAGAGTGTGTTAATGGTCACTAACTGCCAGAGTGTGTTAATGGTCACTAACTGCCAGAGTGTGTTAATGGTCACTAACTGCCAGAGTGTGTTAATGGTCACTAACTGCCAGAGTGTGTTAATGGTCACTAACTGCCAGAGTGTGTTAATGGTCACTAATCGCCAGAGTGTGTTAATGGTCACTAACTGCCAGAGTGTGTTAATGGTCACTAATGGCCAGAGTGTGTTAATGGTCACTAATGCCAGAGTGTGTTAATGGTCACTAATGGCCAGAGTGTGTTAATGGTCACTAATGGCCAGAGTGTGTTAATGGTCACTAACTGCCAGAGTGTGTTAATGGTCACTAACTGCCAGAGTGTGTTAAAGGTCACTAACTGCCAGAGTGTGTTAAGGTCACTAACTGAGAGTGTGTTAATGGTCACTAATGCCAGAGTGTGTTAATGGTCACTAACTGCGAGTGTGTTAATGGCCACTAATGGCCAGAGTGTGTTAATGGTCACTAACTGCCAGAGTGTGTTAATGGTCACTAATGGCCAGAGTGTGTTAATGGTCACTAATGGCCAGAGTGTGTTAATGGTCACTAACTGCCAGAGTGTGTTAATGGTCACTAACTGCCAGAGTGTGTTAATGGTCACTAATGGCCAGAGTGTGTTAATGGTCACTAACTGCCCGAGTGTGTTTAAAGGTCACTAATGCCAGAGTGTGTTAATGTCACTAACTGCCAGAGTGTGTTAATGGTCACTAATGCCAGAGTGTGTAATGGTCACTAACTCCAGAGTGTGTTAATGGTCACTAACTGCCAGAGTTTTGTTTAAAGGTCACTAATGGGCCCGAGTGTGTTAATGGTCACTAACTGCAGAGTGTGTTAATGGTCACTAATTTCCAGAGTGTGTTAATGGTCACTATGCCAGAGTGTGTTAAAGGCACTAACTGCAGAGTGTGTTATGGTCACTAATGCCGAGTGTGTTAATGGTCACTAAAATGCCAGAGTGTGTTAATGGTCACTAATGGCCAGGGTTTAATGGTCACTAACTGCCCGAGTGTGTTAATGGGCATAAAACCAGAGTGGGTTTAAAGATCACTAAAAATGCCGAGTGTTTAATGGTCACTAAAGGGCCAGGTGTGAATGGTCACTAATGCCCCGGTGTGGTTTTTAATGGTCATAATGCCAGGGTGTTAATGGTACTAATGCCAGAGTGTGTTAAAGGTCCTAACTGCCAGAGTGTGTTTTAAAGGTCACTAACGCCAGAGTGTGTTTGGGGACTACTGCCGGTGTGTTAATGGGCACTAATGGGGGCCAAATGTTTAATGGTCCTAATTAATTTTAATGGCACAACCCCCCCCCCCTTTTTTCACTAAAATGCGAGTGGGGTTTTTGGGCATAATGCCAGGTGTGTTAATGGTCACTAATGCCAAGGTTTAATGGTTTCCCAACTGCCGGTGTTTAATGGTCATAACGCCAAAAGGGGTTTTTTGGTCACAATGCCCGAGTGTGTTAATGGTCACTAACTGCAGAGTGTGTTAAAGGTCACTAACTGCCAGGGTGTTAATGGCACAACTGCCAGAGTGTTTAATGGCCTAACTTTTTTGGGGCCCCCGAGTGTGTTAATGGTCCTAATGCCGAGTTGTTAATGGTCACTAACGCCATGGTGTTTAATGGTCACTAATGCCGAGTGGTTAATGGTCACTACTGCCGGAGTTTTTTTTAATGGTCACTAAGGCCAGAGTGTGTTAATGGTCATAAAATGCCAGAGTGTGTTAATGGTCACAATGGCCGAGTGGTTAATGGTCACTAACTGCCAGAGGGGTTAATGGCATAATGGCCCCGAGTGTGTTAATGGTCACTAATGGCCAGAGTGTGTTAAAGGTCACTAAAGCCAGAGTGTGTTAATGGTCAAACTGCCAGGTGTGTTAATGGGGCACTAACTGCCAGAGTGGGTTTAAAGGGCATAACTGCCCGAGTGGGTTTAAAGGTCACTAACTGCAGAGTGTGTTAATGGTCACTAACTGCCAGAGGTGTTAATGGGACTAATGTCCAGAGTGTGTAAAAGGTCATAACTGCCCGAGTGTGTTTAAAAGGTCACTAATGGCCAGAGTGTGTTTAAAGGTCCTAATGGCCCGAGTGTGTTAATGGTCATAACTGCCAGAGTGTGGTTTAAAGTCAAACTGCCCGAGTTGGGGTTTTGGTCATAATGGCCAGGTGTGTTAATGGTCACTAATGCCAGAGTGTGTTATTTTTCCTAACGCCAGATGGTTAATGGTCACTAATGCCAGGTTGTTTTTAAAGGCACAAATGCCAGAGTGTGTTAAGGCCTAACTGCCGGTGTGTTAATGGTCCATAATAACCGAGTGTGTTTAAAGGCACTAATGGCCCGAGGTGTTAATGGCATAACTGCCAGTGTTAATGGCCTAACTGCCAGGTGTGTTATGGTCCTAATGGCCAAGTGTGTTAATGGTCACTAACGCCGGTGGTTTAAAGGGGCACTAAATGCCGGTGTGTTTTAAAAGGGCACTAACTCCGAGGTGTTTTTGGTCCTACTGCCAGAGTGTGGGTTTAATGGGTTACTAAATCCCCAGTGGTTAATGGTCATAACTGCCGAGTGTGTTAATGGACTAAATGCCCCGAGTGTGTTAATGGCACTAACTGCCAAGTGTGTTAATGGTCACTAACGCCAGGTTGTTAATGGGCCAATGCCCGGTGTGTTAATGTCACTAATGCCAAGGGGTTTAATGGTCATAATGCCCGAGTGTGTTAATGGCCTAACGCCCGGGGGTTTAATGGGCACTAACCCAGAGTGTGTTTAAAGGTCCTAACTGCCGGTGTGTTAATGGTCACTAATGCCAGAGTGTGTTAATGGTCATAATCCCCGAGGTGTTTTAAAGGTCACTAATGCCAGAGTGTGTTTTAAAGGTCATAATGGCAGGGGGTTTAAAAGGTCACTAATGCCAGAGTGTGTTAAAGGTCATAATGGGCCGGTGTGTTAATGGTCAATAATGGCCAATGTGTTAATGGTCACTAATGCCAGAGTGTGTTAATGGTCATAATGCCGGTGTGTTAAAGGCCTAACTGCCAGAGTGTGTTAAGGGGCAAATGAAAGGGTTTTGTTAATGGCACAAAAAGAGAGTGTGTTAATGGTCACTAACTGCCGAGTGTGTTAATGGCCCCTAATGGGCCGAGGTGTTAATGGCCCCATTTTCCCGAGGTGTTTAATGGTCACTAATGGCAGGGTGTTAATGGTCATAATGCCAGAGGGGTGTTAAGGTCCCTAATGCCAGAGTGTGTTTAAAGGTCACAATGCCAGAGGGTTAATTGTCACAACTGCCAGAGTGTGTTAAGGTCACTAATGCAGAGTGTGTTAATTTCACTAAGGGCCCGATGTGTAATGGTCATAACTGCAGAGTGTGTTAATGGTTAAAAAACCCGAGGTGGTTAATGGGCACTAACGCCAGAGTGTGTTTAAAGGTCACAATCCAGGTGTTATGGGGCACTAACGCCCGAGTGTGTTTTTGGTCACTAATGCCAGAGTGTTAATGGTCACTAAATGGGGAGGTGTTTAATGGTCCCTAATGCCAGAGTGTTTAATGGCACAACTGCCCAGAGTGTGTAAAAGGTACTAAGCCCGATGTGTTTAAGGCACAATCCAGAGTGTGTTTAAAAAGGCAAATAACTGCCAAGGGGTTTAAGGTCATAACTGCCAGGTTGTTAATGGTCACTAAACCAAGTGTGTTAATGGTCATAATGCCAAAGGGGTGTTAAAGGCTAATGCCAGAGTGTGTTAAAGGTCATAATGCCAGAGTGTGTTAATGGTCACTAACTGCCAAGGGGTGTTAATGGTCACTAATGGCCCGGGTGTTTAATGGCATAACTCCCGGTGTTTAATGGTCACTAACTGCAAGTGTGTTAATTTTCATAGGCCGAAAGGTTAATGGCACTAATGCCAGGGTGTTAATGGTCACTAACTGCCGAGTGTGTTTTTTGGTCCATAATGGGCCCGAGTGTTTAATGGTCCCCTAATGCCAAGTGTGTTAAGGTCCCTAAAAGCCCAAATGGTTAATGGTCCTAATGCCAAGGTGTTAATGGTCACTTTTTGCCAGAGTGTGTTAAAGGTCATAAATGCCAGAGTGTGTTAATGGTCACTAATGGGCCCGAGGTGTTTTTAAAGGGCACTAATGGGCCCGAGTTTTTGTTAATGGTCACTAACTGCCGGTGTGTTTAATGGTCACTAACTGCCAGAGTGTGTTAATGGTCACTAACTCCAAGTGTGTTAATGGTCACTAACTCCAAGTGTGTTAATGGTCACTAATGGCCCGAGTGTTTAAAGGTCATAATGCCAGAGTTTTAATGGTTACTAATTTACCAGAGTGGTTTAAAGGCACTAACTGCCAAAGGGGTTAATGGTCACTAACTCCAAAAGTGTGTTAATGGGCCTAATGGCCCGGGGGTGTTAATGGGCAATACCCAGTGTGTTAATGGCACCCAATGCCAAGGGGTTAATGGGCACTAAAAGCAGAGTGTGTTTAATGGTCACTAATGCCAGAGTGTGTTAATGCACTAAATTTCCGGTGTGTTAATGGTCACTAACTGCCCAAATTGGGTTTAAAGGTCACTAAGCCAAGTGTGTTAATGGTCACTAATGCCAGAGTGTGTTAATGGTCACAATGCCAGAGGTGTTAAAAGGTCATAAGCCAGGTGTGTTTAAAGGTCACTAATGCCAGGTGTGTTAATGTCACTAATGCCAGAGGTGTTTTAAGGTCACTAAGCCAGAGTTGTTAATGGTCTTATGCCGGTGTGTTAATGGTCACTATCCAGAGTGTGTTAATGGTACTATGCCCAGTGTGTTTAAAGGTCCCAACCAAATGGTTAATGGTCACTAACTGCCAGAGTGTTTTAATGGGCACTAATGCAGAGTTGGGGTTTTGGTCACTAAGGGGGCCCGGTGTGTTTAAAGGCATAATGCCCGAGTGTGTTTGGCACTAATGCCAGGTGTGTTAAAGGTCACTTGGCGAAAGGGGGTGTTAATGGTCACTAACTGCCAGAGTGTGTTTTAAAGGTCACTAATGGCCGAGTGTGTTAATGGGCACTAACTGCAAAATGTGTTAAGGGCCCCTAATGCCAGAGGTTAATGGTCACTAAGCCGAGTGTGTTTAAAGGTCACTAAAGCCGGGTGTTAATGGCACTAATGGCCGAGTTTAATGGTCACTAATGCCAGAGTGTGTTAAGGTCACTAAATGCCAAGGGGGTTAAGGGCACTAACTGCCGGTGTGGGGGTTTTTTGGCATAAGGCCAGAGTGGTTAAAGGGCACAACGCCAGATGTGTTAATGGACTAACGCAGAGGTGTTTTAATGGTCACTAATGCCCAAATGTGTTTAAAGGTCACTATTTCCCAGAGTGTGTTAAAGGTACTAATGGGCCCGAGTGTTTTTAATGTCATAATGGCCCCGAGGTTTAATGGTCACTAACTGCCAGAGTGTTTAAGGTCACTAACTGCAGAGTGTGTTAAAGGTACTAACTGCCAGGGGTGGTTAATGGTAATAATGGGCCCAAATGGTTAATGGTCATAATGGCCAGAGTGTGTTTGGCACTAATGCCAAGGGGTGTTAAGGTACTAACTGCCCAAGGGGTTAAAGGGCACTAACGCCCGAGTGTGTTAAGGTACTAATGGCCGGGGTGTTAAAAGGTACTAACTGCCAAGTGTGTTAATGGTCACTAATGGGCCCGGTGGGGTTTAAAGGTCACTAATGGGCCGATGTGTTTAAAGGTCACTAACTGCCAGAGTGTGTTAATGGGCCTAACTGCCAGAGTGTGTTAATGGTCATAACTGCCAGAGTGGTTAATGGTCACTAACTGCCCGAGGGTTTTAAAGGTCCTATGGCCCGAGTGTGTTAAGGCACAAACCTGGGCCAGAAAATGTGTTAATGGGCCTAACTGCCGAGTGTGTTAATGGTCACTAACTGCCCCGAGGTGTTAATGGTCATAATGCCCGAGTGTGTTAATGGTCACTAACTGCCAGGTTTGAAGGTCACTAATGCCCGAGTGGTTTAAAGGTCATAATGCCAATGTGTTTAAGGTCCTAACTGCCAAGTGTGTTAATGGTCCTAATGCCAGATGTGTTAATGGTCACTAATGCCAGAGTGTGTTTTTGTCATAAGCCAGAGGGTTTAATGCATAAATGCCCGGTGTGTTAATGGTCACTAAAGGCGAGTGTGTTAAAGGTCACTAATGCCAGAGTGTGGGGTTAAAGGTCCCAACTGCCAAAATGTGTTAATGGTCACTAAAGGGCCCGAGTGTGTTTAAAGGTCACTAACGCCGAGTGTTTAAAGGCATAACTCAGGTGTGTTAATGGGCACTAATGGCCCGAGTGTGTTAAGGTCACTAATGGCCAGGTGTGTTAAAAAGGTCACTAACCCAGAGTGTGTTAATGGTCACAACTGCCCCGAGTTGTTAAATGGTCACTAATGCCAGAGTGTGTTTAAAGGTATAAATGGCCCGAGTGTTTTAAGGTACTAACGCCAGAGGGTTTTTTAAAGGGCCTAACTGCCCGAGTGTGTTAATGGTCACTAACGCCAAGTTGTTAATGGTCATAATGGGGCCCGATGTGTTAATGGTCACTAAAGGCCAAGGGGTGTTTTTGGTCACTAACCCAGAGGGGTTTTAAAGGTCACTAACTTTCCAGATGTGTTTTAAAGGTCATAACTGCCGAGGTGTTAAAGGTCACTAAATGGCCCGAGTGTGTTAAAGGCACTAACTGCCAGAGTGTTTAAAGGTCACAATGCCAGAGGGGTTTTAATGGTCACTAATGCCAAAGGGGTTAATGGTACTAACTGCCAGAGTGTGTTAAGGTCACTAATGGCCAAGTGGTTTAAAGTCCTAATGGCCCAGAGTGTGTTTTTGGCACTAATGCCAGAGGAATGGGTTTAGATGGTTTCACTAACTGCCAAGTGTGTTAAGGTCACTTGGCCAAATGTGTTTAAAGGTCATAATGGCCCGAGTGTGTTTTAAAGGTCATAAACTGCCAGGTGTGTTAATGGGCACTAACTGCCAGAGTGTGTTAATGGTCACTAACTGCAGAGTGTGTTAATGGGCATAATGGGGGGGTGTGTTTAAAGGTCACTAACGCCAGAGTGGTTTAAGGTCATAATGGCCGAGTTGTTTTGGTAATAAAGGCCCGAGGGGGGGTTAAAATGGTTAAGGGCACTAAAATGCCAGTGGTTAATGGGGCATAATGCCAGAGTGTGTTAATGGGCACTATTTGGGCCCGAGTGTGTTAATGGTCACTAATGGGGCCGAGTGTGTTAATGGTCACTAAATGCCAGAGTGTGTTAATGGTCACTAATGCCCCGAGTGTGTTAATGGTCATAACTGCCAGAGTGTGTTAAGGTCACTAAAAAAAAACTGCCAGAGTGTGTTAATGGTCACTAATGGGCCCGAGTGTGTTTTTGGTCATAAATGCCAGAGTGTGTTTAAAGGTTTCCCAT
>NW_026508205.1:0-13232 GCF_026875155.1 Cherax quadricarinatus
CCAAAGACTGGTTGTTGGAAGGACTGGTTGTTGGAAGGACTGGTTAATGGGAGGATTGGTTGTTGGAAGGACTGGTTGTTGGGAGGGCTGGTTTTAGGTATGACTGGTTGTTGGAAGGACTGCTTGTTGGGAGGGTGATTGTTGGCATGACTGGTTGTTGGAAGGACTGGTTGTTGGAAGGACTGGTTATTGGGAGGACTGGTTGTAGGCATGACTGGTTGTTGGAAGGACTGGTTGTTGGGAGGATAGGTTGCTGGTATGACTTGTTGTTGGAAGGACTGGTTGTTGGGAGGGCTGATTGTTGGAAGGACTGGTTGTTGGAAGGACTGGTTGTTAGGAGGACTGGTTGTTGGAAGGACTGGTTGTTAGGAGGACTGGTTGTTGGAATGACTGGTTGTTGGGAGGCCTGGTTGTTGGCATGACTGGTTGTTGGAATGACTGGTTGTTGGCATGACTGTTTGTTGGAAGGACTGGTTGTTGGGAGGACTGGTTGCTGGCATGACTGGTTGTTGGAAGGACTGGTTGTTCGAAGGACTGGTTATTGCGAGGACTGGTTGTTGGCATGACTGGTTGGTGGAAGGACTGGTTGTTGGAAGGACTTGTTGTTGGAAGGACTGCTTGTTGGGTGGACTGGTTGTTGGGAGGTCTGGTTATTGGGAGGGCTGATTGTTGGAAGGACTGGTTGTTGGAAGGACTGGTTGTTGGTAGGACTGGTTGTTAGAAGGACTGGTTGTTGGTAGGACTGGTTGTTGGGAGGACTGGTTGTTGGAAGGACTGGTTGTTAGAAGGACTGCTTGTTGGGAGGGTTGCTTGTTGGGAGGACTGGTTGTTGGAAGGACTGATTGTTGGAAGCACTGGTTGTTGGAAAGACTGGTTGTTGGGATGACTTGTTGTTGGAAGGACTGCTTGTTGGGAGGACTGGATGTTGGAAGGACTGATTGTTGGAAGGACTGCTTGTTGGAAGGACTGGTTGTTAGGAGTACTGGTTGTTGGAAGGACTGGTTGTTGGGGGACTGGTTGTTGGATGGACTGATTGTTGGAAGGACTGGTTGTTGGGGGACTGGTTGTTGGATGGACTGATTGTTGGAAGGACTGGTTGTTGGCATGACTGGTTGTTGGCATGACTGGTTGTTGGAAAGACTTGTTTTTGGAAGGACTGGTTGCTGAAAGGACTGGTTGTTGGAAGGACTGGTTGATGGGAGGACTGGTTGTTGGGTGGACTGGTTATTGGGAGGGCTGATTGTTGGAAGGACTGGTTGTTGGAAGGACTCGTTGTTGGAAGGACTGGTTGTTTGTAGGACTGGTTGTTGGAAGGACTGGTTGTTTGGAGGACTGGTTGTTGGAAGGACTGGTTGTTGGAAGGACTGGTTGTTGGGAGGAGTTGTTGTTGGTATGACTGGTTGTTGGCATGACTGGTTGTTGGAAGGACTGGTTGTTGGTAGGACTGGTTGTTGGAAGGACTGGTTGTTGGAACCGCTGGTTGATGGGAGGACTGGTTGTTACGAGGACTGGTTATTGGGAGGGCTGATTGTTGGAAGGACTGGTTGTTGGAAGGACTGGTTATTGGGAGGACTGGTTGTTGGAAGGACTGGTTGGTGGAAGGACTGCTTGTTGGGAGGACTGCTTGTTGGAAGGACTGGTTGTTGGGAGGACTGCTTGTTGGAAGGACTGCTTGTTGGAAGGACTGCTTGTTGGAAGGACTGGTTGTTGGAAGGACTGGGTGTTTGGAGGACTGGTTGTTGGAAGGACTGGTTGTTGGGAGGAGTGGTTGTTGGAAGGACTGCTTGTTGGAAGGACTGCTTGTTGGAAGGACTGGTTGTTGGAACGACTGGTTGTTGGATGGACTGGTTGTTGGGAGGACTGGTTGTTGGGAGGACTGGTTTTTGGGATGACTGGTTACCGTGTGTATGTGTGCAGGTTACGTATATACACATAAACACATGCAAACACACACATGCACTCATACAAACACACACACATTGACACATACAAGCACACACATACACATTCACTCATACACAAGTGTAAAGTCTTAAAGCTTAGGGAAAGACAAAGAAGACCGCAGACGAGGTACCGGCTCCGGGGTTAAAGGCAGCAAACCCCACTCAATGAAAGGGATCAAAAGGAACTTGGGGTGACTATCATACCGAACATATCCCCTGACGCGCACATCAGAAAAATAACTACTGCAGCAAATGGGCGCCTGGCAAATCTGAAAATAACGTTTCGACCAGTATGGAACCCACACCTGGTCAATCATTCAAAATAATTGAGAAAGGGCAAAAGTTTTCAACTACTTCGGAAGTAAGGAGGAGAGGTTAAGCGGAATCAACCTGACGACACTGGATTACAGGAGGGATAAGGGTGACATGATAATGACATACAAAATACTGAGAGGAATTAACAAGGTGGATAGGGAGGAAATGTTTCAGAGATGTGACGCAGCAACAAGGGGTCACAACTGAAAGTTGAAACCTCACATGACTCAAAGAGATGTTAGAAAGTATTTCTTTAACCATAGAGTTGTGAGGAAGTGAAACAATCTGGAGATTAATGTAGTGGAGGCAGCATCCATACATAGTTTCAAGAAGAGGTATGTTAAAGCTCTTGGAGCAGGGAGAGAGTGGACCTAGTAGCGACCAGCGAAGAGGCGGGGCCAGAAGCTGTGATTCGACCACTGAAACCACAAACAGGTGAATGCGCGCGCACACACACACACACATAATCCTTAAGATGAGGTATAATAAAGCTCATGGAGCAAGGGAGAGAGTGGACCTAGTAGCTACCAGTGAAGCGGCGGGGCTAGGAGCAATGACTCGACCCCTGAAACCACAGTTAGGTGAGTACCTGAGGCGCAGATCATCCGAAAGGCTGCCGCAGCAAATGGGAGTATGCTACATCCATATAAAACTGGTTTTCAAAATCTAAGAAAGGAGTCCAAGGACCCCATCGGAAATAAGTCACTCTGTCTGACTTTTTTGGGTTATCCTGGGTAATCTACACATATGCTGCTATGTATGATAATTTATGTAACAGTATTTGTGTACATGTACCTGAAAAAAACATATTTATTCACGTCACTGTGCTCGGTAACCATCGCCAGTGTGGAGCCCGCTGACTAGTCCCCAGACCCAGTTCCTCGCCTTATTCATTGGTCCCTGTTACTGGGCACAATCATTAGGTATAGTCTCCGGGCACAGTCCCTACGCCCCATCTCTGGGTACATTCCTTGAACCTTGTTTCTTGACTGACTCTCTTAATCGAGTCCCACAGGATAACCTTGGGTTGATTACTGCGCACAAGATAGGTGTGGGCTGATTTCCACCCAGTTGGTCGGTATGGTGATCTTCCGTCCATACAATGGGTGTGAAAGAATTACCGCCCAAAGAATAATTACGGGGGATTACTGCCCACAGAATTAATGTGGGGCGGTATCGTTCACAGGATGGATATAAGGTGAGCTGTAGCTGTAGCTGTAGCTGTAGCTGTAGCCGTAGCTGTGGCCTGGTGGCTAAAGCTCCCGCTTCACACACGGAGGTCCCGGGTTCGATTCCCGGCGGGTGGAAACATTTCGACACGTTTCCTTACACCTATTGTCCTGTTCACCTAGCAGCAAATAGGTACCTGGGTGTTAGTCGACTGGTGTGGGTCGCATCCTGGGGGACAAGATTAAGGACCCCAATGGAAATAAGTTAGACAGTCCTCGATGACGCACTGACTTTCTTGGGTTATCCTGGGTGGCTAACCCTCCGGGGTTAAAAATCCGAACGAAATCTTATCTTATCTGACTACCGTTCACAGGATGGGTATGGTGTGGCTACCATCCACATGATGAGTAGAGGGCACAGGATGAGTATGATAGAACAACCACCCAGTGCATGATCATGAGGTGACTGTTGCTCACAGAATGGTGTGATTTCCCACAGGATGGGTGTAGGTGACTTCCACCCTCAGGATGGATATGGGTAACTGTTGCCTAGACGGCCTGCAGAATATTATTGAGTGACTATCACAGCTACAGCTACAGCTACAGCTCGCCTTATATCCAGCTCAGATTGTGGGATAATTGTATGATTTTGTGATAGGGCCATGCTACTGTATACATAAGCTATGATGAGAAAACATATTTTTTGTAAACCTATAGTTTTGTGAACAACCACAATACTCACTTTTTCAATAAAGTTATGTCCTATTCCACTTCCTGAAGTCGTAGATTATAGTCCTGTTAAGCAATACCACATAAACAACTTGCTACGTCTGAAGATCCAAAAATTCTTTACAGAAAATCTGTGCCACAGTTAGACCTCAAACCCCCGAGGATGATAAAGATTTCTTTGTCTTTTTATAAGACTGTGCAGCCAGAAGAAAAAGTTCTCTTCAAGTATGTACGAAGACAGGACACCCAGACTTGGTGCCTCAGGAGTCGAAGGAGCCAGTGGCTGTGGCGACTGCACGGGGTCTGAGGTAACCACCAACCCAACAGTCCCGTCTGCTGAGGAAGTAACGCGATCACGCGCTCAGCTGCGCGGTCAGGAGACTTGAAATCGAGAGTTCAGTTGCGAGACTTTCGACGTTAGAGACTGTGGCGTGAACAGAATGATAAAGTTGGCGAGTGTTGCTACATTAATTAAATCCCCGGCGTGCGTTTTCTTTGTTTACACACACAACGCACCTCTGTTACCATGTTCTTCCACCAAGGAAGGTTCCTCGATGCTGGTGAGGGGCCCCCACAGGCGCTGCACAATCCTACGGGTTTAGCGCTTCACTCTTGATTATAATAAATGTTACAATGCTCTAAATGTCTGAGAGAAAAGGAATAAAAAAAAAAGGTGAATTCGGTATCGGTTCAGTAGCGGAATTAACTAAAAGTAACTGGAAATAGAAAAGCTTCTTAAATTTTTAGGTGATAAAAACTTCCTACCATCAAGCTCAACTTGACAACTCAGTGTATATACACTGAGAGTGTTCGATGTATATATACTGAGAGTGGTGTGAATCTCGGTGTATATACATTGAAAGTGGTGTAAGTACATCTTGGTATATATACCACATCAGAGACAAGTGTATCTCTCGGCGAATATATACACCGAGAGTGAACATTAAAATGGTATAAAATACCATACTGAGGGACTGACCACCTCAAAACTTCAAGGGTGATGGACTGATTACATCGTCTTCAAGTCTCTTCTGCTTGTATCAACTTTTCTGTACTCGACTGAAGAAGCCTACTGTGTAGGCGAAACGTTTCGAAATAAAGATACCTAACTGTAGCATATGTGTCTTACCTAACATATACACCGAGAGGTGATTATCTCTTAATGTATTTACATCTAGTGTATATCTCAGTGTGCATACACGTGAGAGATGTACTTACTTAACCGAGAGATGTGTGTGTACAACACTACGTGTCTATGTATGATATAAAGAGGTGTCTATGTAATAACGAATCTAATTGGTTCTAGAACCTCATTCGTTACAGCGTTCGTTCGTTCCAGGCCCCCAAATACAACCACTTAAAAATGAGAAACCGTAACAAAAGAACTGTAAAAAAAGTGCGTAAATGTGCATTTAAACTGAAAGACAGTCACTAATACGTGCAAATGAAAAAAATAATAGATTACTATAAAAATAATAAAAAAATTATTGTACTTTATCCTACCTTAGTGTTGTTCAGCTTCCAGAAATTATCACTTCACTAGTGCTATCGCCTGCTATTTCTTTCTACTTTATCCACACTAAAAGTAATTTTTTCATCTCTTCCATCTCATCACACTTTGCTTTGCTATGTCTAGGGATTTTCTTAGCCACTTGCGCAGTTTTCAACTCCTCTTTATTCTTTAAAATCGTACATATCGTCAATTTAACTATCCCATATACAACAGTAAGGTTCACACTGCAGTACAATCATATTCGTGCACACTATGCAGGTAGTCCCATCCAAACGAATATTTTCAATTTGATAAGGAAAACCGTTCGTTGTGTAAATATTCGTTATATAAACCGTTCGTTATAGCATACCCCACTGTATATACTACATATAAAGAGAAATGTCTCTCTCAGTGTATACACATGAAGAGGTATACGTGGAGGGTTTTCCAGAGGTCAACGCCCCCGCAGCCCGCTCTGGACCTCGCAGTGAATCAAGGAGTGATTAACCAGACTGTTATTGCCGGCCGCATGCAAACCGACGTACGAACCACAGCCCAGTTGATCAGGTACTGACTTTAGGCCCTTGTCCAGCTCCCTCTTGAAGACAACCAGGGGTCTATTGTTATGCTGAGAGGCAGTTGAACAGTCTTGGGTCCCTGGTACTTATTGTGTTGTCTCTTAGCGTACTCATGCCACCCCTGATTTTCATTGAGTTTATGTTGTACCGCCTGCCGAGTCTTGCTTTCATAGGAAGTGAATTACGTGTGCCAAATTGAGACTAGCCCCTCTAGGATTTTCCAAGTGTATTTCATGAAGTATGTTTCTCGCCTGCGTTCCAAGTAGTACAGCTTAAGGGACTTCAACCGTTCCCAGTAATTAAGTTCTTTACTGTACTTATACGTTCAGTGAAAGTTCTCTGTACATTCTCCAGGTCTGCAATATCGCCTGCCTTGAAATGGACCATTAAGGTACAGCAGTACTCTAGCTTAGAGAGAACAAGCGATTTGAAGAGAATCATCATTGGCTTGTCATCTCTGGTTTTGAAGGTTCTCACTGGCCCTGCATATACATGTCCGTATTTCGATTATGTTGTGATCCGAGTGCATGGTAATTGATATTGTTATATTTCTTACCAGATCATCATCATTAGTGAAAATAAGGTCAAGTGCATTTTCCAGTCTTGTTAGCTCCACTATCTGCTGGCTTAAGGGGAATTTGTGTCAGAGATTTAATAGCTCGTGGGATTATCTCTGCCACAACATTATTTACCACATTCTTCCATTTTAGTTGTATTGAGTTAAATTCACTTAGCAACAAAGGACAATTTTCAATAGCTGTTCCTTGAATTGTTGGGAAGTTGCATCTAATGGCTTGTATATAACCACAATGACGAGATTTTGAAGTTCAGTCATTACTGCCAAATCTTCAACTACATCATCTGTGTTGTTAGGTAAGACACATATGCAACAGTTAGACAACTTTATTCCGAAACGTTTCGCCTACACAGTAGGCTTCTTCAGTCGAATACAGAAAGTAGGCAGGAACAGTAGAGATGTGAAGACGATGTAATCAGTCCATCACCCTTAAAGTCGTAGAATTTGAGGTTGTCAGTCCCTCGGCCTGGAGAAGTTCAGTTCCATAGTCAGGAACTATCTGAAGATCAAGCGACAGTGCGGAGACTTAAATACTGACTTTGGAACTGAACTTCTCCAGGCCGAGGGACTGACAACCTCAAATTCTACGACTTTAAGGGTGATGGACTGATTACATCGTCTTCACATCTCTACTGTTCCTGCCTACTTTCTGTATTCGACTGAAGAAGCCTACTGTGTAGGCGAAACGTTTCGGAATAAAGTTGTCTAACTGTTGCATATGTGTCTTACCTAACAACCTGTCGGTATTGTATACCATTTTGATGTTCATCATCTGTGTTGTTTAATAATTCTGAGCAAATGAGCGACTTTGTGTCATACAGGCCTCCCCTCCCCTTCGTTGAGTGTTCTTTTTCTCGCATCTGTATGATTTATACTTTGGGATCCATATTTCGTTGTCAAAGTGATCTTTTGTGTAAATCTTTGTGAACGCCGCAATCACTGCATTTGACTCTGTGAGGAATCCACTGATGGAAGGCATTTTGTTGTTGGTTGATGGCTTTAGACCTTGTATATGTGCAATTACTAATGTTGTCGTATTGACTGTATGTAGGGGGCTTTATTTGTTGGCGCCAATATCTGCTTTTTCTGGAATGGGGGGCACTGACTGTGCCTTAACTCTGGTAATACTTCGAGGTGGTGTAGTATTTCTGTCATTTTCAGCCAGTTTTTTTTCTTCCTTGCACTAAAAGATTTCTTTCCATGGAGTGGTTGCAACTACTGTGGTTTGTTTCCCAAGGTCTGTGTGACCTGTACCTTCTTGTCCCCTGTAAATGGTGTACCTGGTAGTTTGTGTTGTAACATTGTCTTTCATGGACTAATGAATAATAAATTTCAGGGTGAAAAAGATTACAGGGAGAGGAAGTGCATGCTTCTTTGGTCATGAGATCGCGGACTTTTTTTTGGAGAGTCAAAACTGATCGTCCCACTTGTTTTTTCTAGATATTTCATGACTACAGATATCCTAGGCATAGAATATGCACAGATTTGATTTCTGTTTGCTAGGATATTTTGGGGGCTGGGTTCCCTACTGGTGCAGTTTTTCCTGAACCATCCCCCCCACTATCTGCAGCACCTGTACTAGCATCAGCACCACCCCCCAGTTAGTACTGGTAACGTATCACTCTACTTTCTTTCCACCTCCAGCAGAGGTGCTATTCTGTATTTCTGGATCTTGTATGTCTAGGTCTGTACCTGTTTCCTCAGTACCAGGACCATTATCTTCAACTGGTGCACTGACTCGCATTTCTAGATCTTTACAGGTACTGTCTTTCAAAGCAGCGCCAGGGACTTCAGCTGGACCACTTTCGTCACTGTCCCAACTGCCATAAAACTGTCAAACTCTCTAAAAATTATATTTTTTTGTTAGTGTTTCTGTCTTTTAATATATATGAAATTTTCTCTCGCTGTTTTCTGTCTTTCGAACAGACTCAAAAGCATTTTCCTGTTTTAATATCATTCTCTGTGTATTGTTGAATATTTGCACACTGAACTTGACTTCACTCGTGGCAAACATAACATTTTAACCTACCAGTACTTCGCTTGGAACCATTGTTACGGTGTACACAGGTTTTCATGTTGATATTTTTTTTTATTTCGGTGTCGATGGGTGAACATGGACAGCAGGTGTCTTGTGGAATCACCTCTTAATGTTTTTCAGCCGTACCAGAGAATCGACCCCGGATCTCAGTGTGTGAGTTGAGTGCGCTAGGAATCGAGCTACGGGACACCACACTATTTACTGTGGTATCATTATGCCATACAGTATGTTACACACTATGACCACTATGTTTTACACTGCAATGCCCTGCGGAAAAAATATCACGTGGACACCTGAAGCAGAAGCCGCTCCTTCGGCTCAAGCAAACACGCACACACACACTTCATTAACGGCAGCCTCACCCTCTGCTTTGTAGAGTTGGTTTTTCCAGTTTTATTAGCAAGCTGCTAACAAGAAAGCTAATTATTTCTGCTAATCTGTGAAGCGCCTATGAGGCTTGTATTTCCGATTATGAATGGCGTATCTTAAGGTTGCAGTGCGAGAATAGGTAGCTTCCAGGAGTCAGTCCCAAGTCGGCACTTTCCCTCCATTCCATGAAATATGTTTATATGTGCCTTGTGAATTATGCTTTTATGGTACTAAGTGTATAATAAGTAATAAATAGGGATGAAATGAGAAATATTTCTGTAATATAACAATGTGACTTGTGTGGGTTAGCCTCTCTTAACCTGAAAATCTTTGAACCTATTTTCTCTTATTTACTAGATTTCTAGTATAACCTGTCATTATGTTTAGTAACACTATTTCTCTCAATTTACCTGCCAATCATTAGCTTAACTTAACCTAGCTTATTCTAATTATCATTTAAAGACTGATTTCCCTAGTCTCTGACTCGGGTGTATTTTGTTGCATTTTTTCATTGTGCATTCTAATTTTTATCTAATGATGTAACCTAGGTTTGTATCTGTTTTCATATATTAGTTATGGAACTGTGTATTGTGAGTTGCATTCCCTGAATGGGACCCAATGTATATTTTATGTGTACATTATCTTTCATATAATTATAATGCAGATGTTTTGATTAACAGCTAAAATGAAAATGTCTTGCTTTATATTATTATTTAACTTATTGTATTAGCTTATGAATATAGGTAGGATGTTACATTTACACTTCACTGTGCTCACTAATGAAGAGCTGTGATTGGCTGTCCGCATTCACATACTTTGCTAAATACTTGTCCATATGTTAGGCAGTTTTGGGTGAGGCAGCGTCGCTAGAGTAAGCACCTGTTAGTCACTTGATCACACCTGATGTGAGGCCTGTAGTCAATGCTTCACTCTCTAGATCTCCTTGTCCTAGAAGCATTTTTCTTGTCTCTCATCTTTCTGGCTGTTTGTTAGTGATTTACTGTTTTTGGTAGAGTACGATTTCGTGGGAGACCTGAAACATACTCCTTGTAACTCTGTTCACAGAGGATCACTCAGACTCTGTGATTTTTGACGTTTTGCGGAGGTTGTGTGTCATACAGTCACTATTCAACCCTGGTCCCAAGCTGAAGCTTTTGACTACTTTGTAGCATGTATGCACTGTTGTAGTCAGGGATTTGGTTATGCTGAACTTAGTTCAGTATTAACCTCACAACAATCTCAAATCACGTAACTCCAAGGCTTTATACACTGACGGGAAGTCTCTCTCCCACCTCCCTTCATACACCAACGGGAAGTCTCTCTCCCAGCTCCCCTAATATACCAACCTATATCGACATTTTGTCCTATAAATCGTCCCGCTAAAACCCGAATCCTACTGTTACCTTCGACCTGCCTCATAGCCCATGACACGTAAATATAATCAGCCACAATGTACGACACGGCACGTTGTGCACGCACATCAACCCCACCTACATCGAAACTCAACGCCCGGAGTGCTGACAACCCTCCTCCCCCCCACCAAGCACAAAACCCTACTGAACCACTCATGTACCACACATAAAGTCTCACAGAAATACGCAACATGAAAAGCAGATTCATCCACCCCGCATGCCAGACAACTCCGGTCCTCCCTCAAATGCCTGTTATACAACACTACCCTGGATGGCAGGATCTTAAGTAAAAACTTAAAAACCACTTCCCGTACATGAGCGGGTACATGCAATAGTTGAACCCACAGCCAAGTATCACTCCACGCATACATGGGGTACATTCCCTCGACTCGCGCCATGACTCTCCCCAAACACGCCCTTTCCAAGGTACATAATTTAACACACTGCACGTCCCTCATGCACAATAACACATGAACCATCGACTTGCTCCTAAGTAAATCTCTTCCCCCCCCCTACCACCTGCGCAGTTCTTGATACATTTCAGTTAAGCCACCCCGCATCCCAGCCGGAAAAAACAACGATCCTTGACATAATGAGGAGAAATTTTCTCCAGGAGGGGGGTATCAGCCCCCTTCAGCCCTTTCAGCCCCTTCAGCCCCTTTCAGCCCTGAGGGGCCAAGCCCTCTCAGAAGGGGCAAGCATCTTGTTTACTGCTACAGTGAGTAATTGATCACAGATGCTATGCGACGTAGTCAAGTGACCTCTGCTCCTTGCAGCGGTGTTGCAAAGTGTATTTTTATAAGAGACAGTACATCTCTTACTTAGCAGGACAATTAAGGAAAATCCTGCTCCCACTTTATTACCATGGTAAAAATAGTGGACATTGTTGTCTATGCTTAAGACAGCAAGAATCAAACATTCTGGTTTGCTTCATCGAGAAGTGGCAAGGAAACAAGGAGTACTAGGTCAGCTTTTTTTGTGCTAGGGCAGTGACGGCTTGGGGCGGTGTGGGGTCGCCAATTAACTTTGACTCTACTACGAGTGACACTGACGCCAGGGTAACCAACAAAAACACTGATCTGTGCTTAGTGTGGACAAAGTGTCTCACAAAACACGATAAACACTTACAGAGAAGTGTGATCCCAAATTTTTAGTGATATTTTGTCAACAATTATTGATGAACAGTGTAACAACGAGTGTTTCGATCCAACAGAGTGTAGTGCGACATTCTTCAAAGAACACTTTTTTCAATCAACTCAACGGATATCCGGCGTAATTACGGGGCAGATACATATACCCAAGTAAGTGTTCTAAAATCGTGAGTACTACTATTACTGCGCAGTTGAGTATAAAATCGTGAGTTAGTCACTTATCATAAACCCCGGTGATATGCGACCATTGAGTCCAAACAAGTACGTACATCGTCAGCCACCAGGGTTTTGAAATATGCTGACATAACCCCCCCCTAGGGTAATTATAATCATTCAAATTAATTTCTTGACAGCCCATGTTGAGATGGTTTGACAGCTTCTTGACCTCGTCTGCAAAGGGGGGGCTGTGCAGGCGATGAGTTGTCCTTTTAAAAATTTAATATAATCTTTAAAACTTAACTGGTAATCCATTCTAAACACAAACCCATTACGCGGGCCTCAACCCACCCTCCCGGGTGCAGTGGTGTTCCACCACCCCTCTTGTAGCCAATCGCAACCCAAACCCCCACAAAACCAAAAACCTATGAAAAAAGACTTTTGACTCCCCCTGAACAGAAGTTTACAGTGTTGCAAAATCCTACATGTTGAAAAACGGAATTAATTAAAAACCGCCCTCTGATGCAGAGTTAAATGTCATGGCCGGACACTATTAAGCGCCCCAAGACACCTCTAAACCCTCCCCGAATTACAAGCCCTTGTCTGGTCTACCTCACGCATATAATGAAGCCACTATAGTGAGGGCATCAACTACCGTCCCACCCCTCTGCCCCCACCCCATCCCCCACCCCCCCCAACTCCCCAAGCCAAGTATCTGTGGTCCGGGAGGTTACCGGGAGGTTTTTTGGGGGGATAACGCCCCCGCGGCCCGGTCCACGACCGGGCCCCCCGAGGATAGGGCCTATAAATAGGCTGTTACTGCTGGCCGCCCAGCCCAACGAAACGACCCCCCAGCCCGGTGATCCGGCCTGACTTTAGGTATCTGTCCAGCTCTCCCCTTGAAGGGGGGGCCCGGGGTTTATTGGCAATTCCCCTAATGCTTTTGGGGGGCTGTTTTTAAATTTTTGGGCCCCCCCGGGCACTTTGGTGTTTTCCCCTTTTGTACCCAAAGGGGCCCCACTTTTTATTGGGGGGGATTTTGCATCGCCTGCCCCCGTTTTTACTTTCGAGGGAGTGATTTCTGTGTGCAGATTTAGGCCATTCCTTCCAAATTTTCCAAGTGTAATTAAATTTTTTCTCTCCCTCCTGGGGTTCCAACGAGTACAAGTCAAGTGCTTCCCCGCGTTCCAGTAGTTAAGGTGCTTACAGAACTTTTTACATGCGTAAAGGGTCTTGTACATCTCTAGATCTGCGATTTCACCTGCTTTTAATGGAATGTTAAGTCCAGTACCAGCCTAGAAAA
>NW_026508207.1:0-41585 GCF_026875155.1 Cherax quadricarinatus
CTTTTTTCTTAAAAACATAAAAAAGAGGAAACTGCAACGGGCCCTACTGGCCCGGCGAGGCATGCCCAACTCCCTCCCGGCCCAAGTTAACCCCCAAACCAAAAGGTTAGGTCACATTCACTTAAGGAAGGAGCACGGCATCTGACCTAGTCACAAGTAGTCAGGCCCAACTCATCCCCACCCACACCCACTCAGTATTTAAAAACCTTTTTTTTAAATACACAACGTTTAAGTTTCTATAACGGTATGGGGAGTTTTTCCACCATCCAAAATTTTTTTTAACCAAACCAGTGCTTTTCTATATCCTTTCAAATTCAAAGGTGAATTTAGTGTAAATTCTAAAAATG
Organism: Cherax quadricarinatus; assembly: GCF_026875155.1. Classification (NCBI taxonomy): domain Eukaryota; kingdom Metazoa; phylum Arthropoda; class Malacostraca; order Decapoda; family Parastacidae; genus Cherax; species Cherax quadricarinatus. Next base: position 348 of record NW_026508207.1, read on the forward strand.
CTAGGAGCCGAGGACGTGTGATCTCGGCATAATTAAAAAAAATCCCGTCCTTTATAAAAACAATAAAAATTTAAATATATATTATATATATATTAATATATATATATTTTTATATATAAATAATTATTATATATATATATAACTACAATTATATAAAAATTATATATATATAATATATATATATATATAAAATATAATATATAAATATATATATATATTATAAAAATATATATATTTTTAACATCATTATATAAAATATAATATATTATATAATATATATATAAAATTTTATATATAATAATAATATATATAATATATATTAATAAAAGTTAAGACACTTGTGAAACATCGGGTTACTTTATTGTAGAGTTTCCCACCAGGGCTTTAAACAATACAGAAGAACTATATACAGAAGAACTTATACAAAAGAGAGGTAACAGTCCCTCAGCAACCTCTACAACTAGCCCTCAATTTGGGAAGGCCTATTTCCATGGGGAACCCCTTACCAGTGACTATGCCCTGTCTGCTACACCACGCTAATAAGCGCCCTTCCCCTTTTCCCGTGCTTTTAGTTTTCTACAACCACGGTCTGTAAACACCCCCTCCAAGGCTGGGGACTGATTTCCTATCTTTTGTATATAGTTCTTCTGTTTTTTAATTATTCCAAGAACTGTATTGATAAACCACTGGATGGGGAAACGTCTACAATAAAGATAACCAATGTTTCACAATGTCTTAACTTTCATAATAATATAATTTATATATTAATAAAATATATTATATATTAATAAAATATATATATATTTTAATATATATATAATAATATATATATAATATATTAAATTTTATAATATATATAATTTATAATTTAATATAAAATAATATATAAAAATATATATATTTATATTATATGGAGTTTACCCGGAGGAGTTCCGGGGTCAACGCCCCCGCGGCCCGGGCGGACCAGGCCTCCTGGGGGATCAGAGCCTGTCAACCCGGCTGTTGCTGCTGGGGTGCACGCAAACCAACGTCAAAACCACCCCGCTGATCCGGAAATGACTTTAGGTGCTGCCCTGCCACTTTAAGACTGCCAGGGGTTGTTGGTAATCCCCCCTTTTTGTGCGGGGGGGCAGTTAACAGTCTCGGGCCCCTGACCCTTATTGTATGGTCTCTTAAATTGCTATGACACCCCTGCTTTTCATTGGGGGGATGGTCCCATCGTCTGCCAAGTCTTTTGCTTTCGTAGTGAGTGATTTTCCGTGTGCAAGTTCGATACTAGTCCCTCTAGGATTTTCCAGGGTGTATATAATCATGTATCTCTCCCTCCTGCGTTCCAGGGAATACAGGTTAAGGAACCTCAAGCGCTCCCAATAATTGAGGTGTTTTATCTCCGTTATGCGCGCCGGTGAAAGTTCTCTGTACATTTTCTAGGTCGGGGAATTTCACCTGCCTTGAAAGGTGCTGTTTTGTGTGCAGCCCAAAATCCAGCCTAATAGAACAAGTTACCTGAAGAGTGTCATCATGGGCTTTGGCCTCCCTAGTTTTGATGGTTTCATTATCCATCCTGTCATTTTCTAAACAGATGCGATTGATACAATGTTATGGTCCTTGAAGGTGAGATCCTCCGACATGATCACTCCCAGGTCTTTGACGTTGGTGTTTCGTTCCCATTTTGTGGCCAGAAATTTGTTTTGTACTTGATGAAGATTTAATTTCCTCATGTTTACCATATCTGAGTAATTTAAATTTCTCATCGTTGAACTTCATATTGTTTTCTGCAGCCCACTGAAAGATTTGGTTGAAAGTCTGCCTGGAGCTTTGCAGTGTCCCGCAATGGAAGACACTGTCATGCAGATTCGGTGTCATCTGCAAAGGAAAACACGGTGCTGTGGCTGACATCCTTGTCAATGTCGGTATAAAGATGAGGAACAAGATGGGAGCGAGTACTGTGCCTTGTGGAACAGAGCTTTTTCACCGTAGCTGCCCCCGGACTTTACTCTGTTGACGACTACTCTCTGTGTTCTGTTAAGTGAGGAAATTATAAAATCCATCGACCGACTTTTCCTGTTATTCCTTTAGCACGCATTTTGTGCGCTATTACCCAGGGTTTCCACACTTGTCGAAGGCTTTTGAAAAGTCTGTATATTTACATCTGCATTCTTTTTGTCTTCTAGTGCATTTAGGACCTTGTCGTAGTGGTCCAATAGTTTGAACAGACAGGAGCGACCTGTTCTAAACCCATGTTGCCCTGGGTTGTGAAAACGATGGGTTTTTCTAGATGGGTGGTGATCTTGCTTCTTAGGACCCTTTCAAAGATTTTTTGATTGGGATGTTAGTGTATTGGTCTGTAGTTCTTTGCTGTTGCTTTACTGCCCCCTTTGTGGAGTGGGGCTATGTCTGTTTTTTTTTAGTAACTGTGGGACGACCCCCGGTCCCCTGCTCCCTCTCCATAGGATGGAAAAGGGGTCGTGATAGGGGCTTCTGCAGTTCTTGATGAACACAGAGTTCCATGAGTCGGCCCTGGGGCAGAGTGCATGGGGATGTCATTTATCGCCTGTTTTGAAGTCATTTGGCGTCAGGATAACATCGGATAGGGTTGTGTTAATCAAATTTTGTGGCTCTCTCATAAAAATTCATTTTGATCTTTGACTCTCAGTCTGGTTAGCGGCTTGCTAAAAACTGAGTCTATTGGGACTTGAGTAGCTCACTCATTTTCCTTTGCTGCATCTGTGTAGGACCCATCTTGTTTAAGTAGGGGCCCAATACTGGACGTTTTTTCTCGATTTTGATTTGGCATAGGAGAAAATACCCTTTTGGGGTTTCTTCGATTTCATTTTTGGCTTTTAGTTCTTCCCGCGATTTCCTGACTCCTAAAGGATTCTTTAGCTTAAGTCGATGCTTGCTATTTCTCTGACCAGTGTCTTCCCTACGCATTTCAGATATATTGACCTCTTTTAGCCGCTTTTGTTATTCTTTTCCGGGTCGCCTGTAAAGGGACCCGCCTGTCTCTTTCTGTTTTACATCTACTCCTCCTTTTTTCTTAGAGGAATAAGCCTTGTGCATACATCGAGTGCCCACCGAGTTAATCTGTTCTAGGCATAAGTTGGGGCCCTGTGTTTTCTTAGTATATCTTCCCAGCTTATATCGGTTAGGACTTTGGTTTTACTTGGTCCCACTTTATGTTTTTGTTTAAAGTTGAATTTGGTGAATGCCCCCTCGTGACTAATCTCATTAGGGTCGGTCGGGGCTCCGCGCATACATACTGAACCTCAATTATGTTGTGATCTGAGTATATTGTTTTTGATAGGGTGATTTTTTCTTATCAGATCATCATTGTTAGTGAGATGAGGTCTATGTATTCTCCAGTCTAGTTAGGCTCTATTATTTGCTAGTTTAAAAATTTAATTTTTGTGCAGAGATTTAAAAGCTCGCGTGAGTGTGAGTTTTCATCAGAGCTGCCTCCTGGTGTTATTACTGCAACAATATTATTTGCTATAAATTCCTCCATTTTAGGGGCCTTAAGTTGAAATCCCCCAGGAGCAAGATGTTGGGTGCAGGAGCTGGGGATTTTCCAGACAGTGGTCAATTTTATATATATAAAAATATATATTTTATAATATATATATATATATATATATATATATATATATATATAAAATATATCGTATTTTTTGTGAATGTTTTGTCAATGTATTTTGTCTTTAAAATAAAATATATATATAAAATATAGGGGGTGGGTAGGAGAAAATTCTCAAACAGCTTCAGGAGAACCTTGAGTTTTTTCCTGAAGCAAGTTTATTCTTTTCTCTGAGGATGAGGGTCCCTAGGACAGTTCTAACGGTGGTACCTCCCTATAATATATATATATATATATATATAATATATATATATATATATATATAATATATATATATATATATATATATATATAAAATATATGTGTGTGTGGTGTGTTGTGTGTGTGTGTGTGCTCCCTATTTTATCACCTATTTTAGGGTTTCGGGGGTCGAGTCCGAGTCCGGCCCCCCCTCTTCACGTGCTACTAGGGCACTCCCCTGAGCCCTGAGCTTTATCGACCTGCTTAAAGCATGTATGGATCCTCCTCCACTACATCGCTTCCCAAACTATTCCCCTTAAATGACTACTCTGTGGCAAAGAAATCTTCCTAACCCCCCTGTGATCATCTTGTCTTTAGCTTCCAACTGTGTCCCCTTGTTACTGTGCCCAATCTCTGGAACATCCTTTTTTTGTCCACCTTGTCAATTCCCTCAGTTTTTGTATTCGTTATCATGTCCCCCATCCTCCTGTCCTCCAGTGTCGCGGGTTTTTTCCCCCTTAACCTTCCCGTAGGACATACCCTTAGTCTGGACTAGTCTTGTTGCAAACCTTTGCACTTTCTCTATTTTTTTACGTGCTTGGCTAGGTGTGGGTTCCAAACTGTGCCGCATACTCCAATTGGGCCTAACGTATACGGTGTACGGGGTCCTAAACGTTCCCTTATTAAGATGTGGGAAATGCTTTCTGGGGTTTTTGCAGGCGCCCATATGCTGCAGCAGTTATTTGGTTAGTGCCTTCAGGGGATTGCCCGGTGTTTACCACCCCAAGATCTTTTCTTTATGAGGTTTGTAGTCCTGACCCCCTAGACTGTACTCCTCTGCGGCCTTCTTTGCCCTTCCCCCTCTTCAAAAACTTTTTGCACTTGGTGGGATTGAATCCGGGGCCAATTGCGGACCATTTTAGCCTGTCCAAACCCTTTTTAGTTCTGCCTGGCTTTGATCGAGTGATTCTTTTCATCAATTTTACGTCATCTGCAAAAAGGGGGCAAACCCCAGAGTTATTCCCTTTCCCTATGTCTTCACAAAAACCAAAACACACTGGTCCTAGGGCTGACCCCTGCGGGACCCCGCTGGTCACGGGGCCCCACTGACACCTCGCCACGTCCAGCTCGTGCTGTCTTTCCCGAAATTTCCCCGATCCATTGTAGTGCCCTTTCCCCGTTTTTCCCCGCTTGGGCCTCCAGTTTTTTTCACAATCTCTTTTGTGAACTGTGTCAAAAACCCCTTTTTGCTCCAAAAAATGCAATCCCCCACCCCTCTCTCTCTTGTCTTTTTCTGCGTCCCATGTCATAGAAACCCAGTAGGGTTTTTGACACAGGATTTCCCCTCCCCGAAACTGCTGGGTGCTGTTTTTTTATGAGATTATTCCCTTCCCAGGTGTTCCACCACTCTTCTTGAAATCTTCTCCATGATTTTTTCATACTATACTGTAGTGACACTGGTCTGTAGTTTTATGCTTCAGTCTGTCTCCTTTTTTTAAAAATTGGGGGACAAATTTTGCTGTTTTTCCAGGCAGGCAATCTCCCCTTTTTCGATAGAGTTTTGGAAAAATTGTTGTTAGGGGTAACATAGCGCCTCGGGCTCCCCTTTTCCCAAACCCAGGGGAGATTTTCGGGCCCCATTGCCTTGGGGTACTAGCTCTTTTTTCCCAGAAAGCCTTTCACTTTTTTCCCTCGGTTGTTTTCCCCTGTGCCAGCCCCTTGGTGGTGGGGCCCCACCTTCCGTTTTTTGGGAAAGCCCCCTTCTGTCTCCTCTGTGAACCCTTCTTTAAAATCTCTTTTTTGAGTTTTCCCAAAATTTTCCCCGGTCATTTCCTTTTTGTCTCTCCCCCTTTCCTTTCCCTTAGCCTGTTTTACCGGGTTTCCTTGACTGTTGTTTTCCCCCCTAAAATGGGGGCTGAAACAACTTTTCGGGTCAGTTTGGGCTTTCGTGCTATGTCATTTTCATAGGTTTTGGGGGCCCCCCCTTCTTATCTGTGCATATTCATTTCTGGCTTTTACGACTGTTCTCCTTATTCTCCTGGGCCCTTTGCCTTCTTTTTTTCTTCCTTTCCCCCTAGCACATTTGGGTTTTTTGCCTCCCGCCCCTTTTGGGGTTTAAACCCATGGCTCACCCCCCTGGTTTTTTTCTTTAAATCCTGTTACCCTTGGGTAAAAACCCCCCCCCTCTCCTCAGCCTCCTTCCCCCCTTTTTTTTATTGCTACATTTCCATCATCTCTTTAAAAACGGGTTTTCCCCTTGCCAGTTCTCTGTCCCACTGAACCCCTTTTCGGGTATTTCCTCATTCCTGTTTGGCCCCCCCTTCTTGTATTTTGGCTTCATTCGCCCCGGGCCTTTCCCTGCTTCTCCCCCCAAACTTGTAGCTTATGTTTATTGGGAACCCTTAAACCAAAAGGGTTTCACGGCCCCAAGGGGTTTTTTCAAAAGGGTGATGCCCTCGATATCTGCACTACTGAAGGTGAAAAACTAATTCCCCCTTGTGGTTATCCTTTCCTCTCTCCTTGTAGTGTCCCTTCCCCGGTGTTGGTAAAATGAAGTTCCCCAGAAACCACCTCCATATCTTAGCCCCCCAAAGTACTTGGCCCCCATTTTGGGGTTCCAATTTCCCCCAAATTTCTATCCCCTTTGTGGTTAAAGCCCCCATGATCAGGAGCTTTCCCCTGCATGAAATGAGCTCTTCGGGCCCACTCTCCCCCAGTGGGCCCAACCATCGCTTTTTTTGCTCTCGTCGTACTTTTTCCCTTTGGGCCCCCTCCCTTTTTCTGTGGTGGGTTATACATAAATGAATTACCCCCTTTGGGTACCTCCGGGGTGAAGTGTTCCCACTATGTAACCCACTTTCTTCTCCGCTATCTTCTCTCTCCACCCTCATAAAAATTTCCAAAGGCGTTTTTTGATCAAAAACGCCACCCCTCCCCCCCCCCTGTTCCCTCTGTTTTTCCCTCAGGATTTGGTACCCCTTGGAAAGAGGGCCCTTTCTGTTTCATACCTGTAGAGGTTTCTGTGAGAGCTATGAGGCCCGGGTTTGGAGGCTTCTTTGACTCTTTCTTGCCACTCCTCCCATTTTATTTGTTTTTTCCTCAGCGTTTGTGAAACATACCTTAAAAAATTTTCCCTTTTAAACACTGGGGTTTTTGGGGGGCCTTTTGAGGGTGGGAGACCGGGTGGCAAAACTGGGGGGGTTTATATTTTGGGTGTTGGGGGGAGGCTGTGGGTATGGTTTGTAGGGTGTGTTGGGATGGTGTGTTTGGTTTTTTTTTTCCCGAGAGAAGTTGTTGTGTGCTTCCCCTTGCTGTTCTGTCCTGCTCTGACTGACCTCTGCGGGTTCCCCTTTTCCTTGTTTTCTTTTCCTACCCTTCCTTTCCCCTTTTTTTGTCCTCCCCCTCAGTGTTTGTCGTTCTGTTTTGTTCTGTCTCTGTTAGGAAAAACCCTTTTGTACTTTTCCCGAGTATTTAAATCGTGGTTTCTTTTGGGAGGACCCCTGTTCCGCACTGTTTCCCCCGGGAGAATCAGCTTAAATTGGTCGGTTTTCTCACCTTCGAGTCCCCCCCAAATTTTCTAAAAAATTTACAATCTCGTCCCTCCCCTTCACCTATTTCTGTTATGATTTTCTCAATCCCCTTTTCCTTTCTTCCTGCTTCCTTTCAGTGTTTTTCCCTTTCCCCCTCTTCCTAAAGGGCCCAGGGATAAACCCACTAAATTTTGCCCTTTCTTCCCCCGCATTCCCCTCACCCTCTGTGGCTCTGGTTCCTGCCTGTGTGTGGTCGTTTTCCCTTGTTTTTTCCCGTGGCTCTTGATACCCTTTGTTGTGCCTCAGCTTTTCGACCTATCCCCCCTCTCCATCTGCAACCAGTTGATCTTCCCTTTCACCCCTTTGGGTCCCCCTTTGGCAGATTAAAGGGGCCCTTTAAAGCATAATTCAAAATTTCCCTTTCCCTTTCCCCTGTTCGGGCCTTTCGCAGCTTAAATGCGGGTGTTTTCTCTGGCCACTGCCCCTGTAACTCCCCCAGCCTATTTATCTAAAACTTTGGGACCCTTTCTTGGCTATTTCATTTTTCGACTTGTGCCCCCCAATTTTCTTTGTCTCCTTCTCCAACCCCCTTTTCCCAAATTTTCACAGAGACCCTCTTTTTTTCCCATTTTTTCGGAAAGCTCCCCTTTAATTTTCTCCCCCACTTTTGGTTCCACCCTTTTTCCCAAAGTCCCATCCACTCCCCCTACCCGAACCATTCCCCACCCTAAACCCTTGGGTCCTGCGAGTCCCCCTTTTTTTTTTTTTTTTTTTTTTTTTTTTTTTTTTTTTTTTTTTTGGGGGAGTAGGGGGGGGAGAGTTAAAAGGGGAAAAAGGGGGACGGGGAGAGAGAAAGAGGGAGAGATAGAAAGAGAGAGGGGAGAGCAAGAGAAAGGGGAGAGCAGGAGAGAGAGAGAGCAAGGGGAGAGAGCAAGGGGAAAAGAGAGAGAGCAAAGAGGAAAAAAAAGGGGAGAGAGAGAGAGCAAAAGAGAGCAAGAAGGGAGAGAGAGAAAGAGAGAGAGCAAGGAGAGAGAGGGAAAGGGAGGGGGGAGGCAAGAGAGAGGGAGAGCAAAAAGAGGGAGCAAAAGAGAGAGAGAGCAAGAGAGAGAGAGCAAGAGCAAGAGGGGAGAGAACAAGAGAGAGGAGGAGCAAGAGAGCGGAGAGAGAAAGGGGAGGGGAGAGACCCAAGAGAGAGAGAGAGAAAAAGAGAGAGAAAAGAGCAAGAGAGAGAGAGAGCAAGAAGAGAGGGGGGCCCAAAAAGGGGGGGAGAGAGCAAAAGGGGGGGGGAGAGGAGAGCAAGAGAGAGAGAAGCAAGAGAGAGGAGAGCAAGAGAGAGAGAGAGAGAAAGGAGAAGAGAGAGCAAGAGAGAGAGAGAAAGGGAGAGAGAGCAAGAGAGAGAGCAAGAGAGAGGAGAGCAAAAAGAGAGAAGAGAGCAAAAAGAGAGAGCAAGAGAGAGAGAGAGCAGGAGAGAGAGAGAGCAGGAGGGGAGAGAGGGGCCAAGAGAGGAGAGAAAAGGGAAAAGAGAGAGAGCAAGAGAGAGAGAGCAAGAGAGAGAGAAAGAGAAAAGAGAGAGAGAAAAGAGGAGAGCAAGAGAGAGAGAGAGAGCAAGAGGGAGAGAGAGCAAGAAGAGAGAGGGAGAGAGCAAGAGAGCGAGAGAGAGCAAGGGGAGAGAGAGAGAAGAGAAGAGAGAGCAAGAGAGAGAGGGGAGAAAGAGGAGAAGCAAGAAGAAGAGAGCAAGAGAGAGAGCAAGAGGGGAGAGAGAAGCAAGAGAGAAGAGGGGCAAGAGAGAGAGAGAGCAAGAAAGAGAGAGAAAAGGAGAGAGGGGCAAGAGAGGAGGAGCAAAGAGAAAAGAAGACAGAGAGAGAGAGAGCAAGGGAGAAAAGAGAAAAAGAGAGAGAGCAAGAGAGAGGGGAAAGGGAGGGGAGAGAGAGAAAAGAGAGAGAGACAGCAAGAGAGAGAGAGAGAGCAAAAAGAGGAGAGAGCAAGAAGAGAGAGAGCAAGAGAGAGAGAGCAAGAGGGAGACCCAAAAGAGAGAGCAAGAGGGGAGAAGAAAAAGAGAAGAGAGGGGAAGGCAAGAGGGGAGAGAGGGGGGCAAGAGAGAGAAAAACAGAGAGAGAAAAAGGGGAGGAAAGGGAAAAAAGAAAAGAAAAAAGGGAAGAAAAAGGAAAAAGTTTGTAAGCCCAAAAAAGGGGAAAAGGGGGGAAAAAGGGGAACAAACGAAGGCCAAATTTTCAGGTAAACCCAAAAATTGGGAGACGGGGAAGGCCCCACAGCCCCGGGAAAAATTTTGGCTGGAAAAAAAGTTGGCCCCTTTAAAAAGCCCCCCGTGAAATAGAAAGCCCCCCAAACCCCCCAGCCCCCAAACGTAAGTTTCAATAATTTAAGTTTTCCCGTTTGGTTTTTTAAAAACCCCGGAAAGGGTTAGCCACCCAGGAAAACCCCAAAAAATTTCAGTCCCCTCACGAGGGAACTGTCAAACCCTTTTTTCCCCTTTTGGGGTCCTTAATCTTGCCCCCCGGGAAATGGCGCCCCACACCAGTCGACTAAAAACCCAGGAAACCTATTTGGCAAAAGGGTTTGAACGGGGACAACGGGTGTAAGGAAACGTGTTTGGAAATGTTTCCACCCCCCGGGAATCGAACCCGGGGCCCCCGTTTTGTGAAACGGGAGCTTTAGCCCCCCAGGGGCCCCCGGGCGTTTGGGGACAAAATATTGAGAAAAGAAATTTAGGCTCTTTTTTGTTGGGACTCCGGTTTGGGGGGAGCCCGGGGAAAAAGGAAAAAATGCGGAACGTTTCGAGCTAGAGAGGAGTTTTAAAAACGAGCCGTGTCTTAAAACCCCCAAAGGGGAAGGCGAACGTGGGATCAGAGAAAGGTATCTGTCATAGAAAAGGTTTCCTTCGGAGAATCCAAGGGGATTTGGGAAATAGGGTTAGGAGCGGATCATGCAAGGATAGAAAAGGGGTTTTGTTGGTTTTTTGGGCGTCTGCGAATGTCTTTTGTCAAGGAGAGGGTCCCGTTTTTTTTTTTTCAGTCGTGTAAAGGAAGGTTTTTCAATCTGTCTGTCACTGGGGGTCTTCCCTACAGATTCCCGCGCAGGGTGTCTAACTGGGCAAGGGAGAGACTTCGCATGTGGGGGAAGTCCTCCCCTCTGAAAATCAAGCCACCCAGCGCAGCGGGCCCTTTTTCTGGACACGCGCAGTTTAAAATAAATTTTTATTTTGCTTTCAAGAGAAAGGGTTTTGAGGGGAGTAAATTTTTCCAGACGTAAAATGGATTTTAGAGGTGTATTTTTGGGGCGTTGAGAGGCATGTTTTAGCTTTAGGGCCCCCCAAGGGCCCCTTTCTAGCTATTGCATGCCTTGAGTGAATGTGTCCGTTTTAACGTAGAAGGTAGTTTAAGATTTAAAACCCCCGGACAGAGACAGATTGGTTCATGGGGATTTTAAGTGCGGGTTTTCACGTTCTGAACCCGACAGGGAATGGAGGATCACGTTTTTCTGTAGTTAAAAATATGTAATGCTGGATTTAGCTGCATTTTGGTTTTTTTCCCCCATTTTTTTCCCAGTGCTATCCGTCGAATCATTTTTTTGGTTTTTTGTTTTAGTGTAATAAAGTTGGTTTGAATTACCCCAAAAATATTTAAAATAAAAGGACACAAGGGCAACTAATGTGACATTTTTTGTGGCAAAAATTTCCCCTCTGTGAGTTTTATCTTTTATTGGGGATTTAGGATAAGTTGTGTAAAAGCGTCTGCATAGGCTGTGTGATGGGGTTTTGGTAAACAGGGGTTGGAATGTCGTTAGTGTATAAAATGTAAAAGGGGAGGGGGGAAAAAGGGCAGATCCCCGGGGTACTCCAGCATTTAGTGTGGAAAATAGTCAAATAAAAAGCCTTTGGGAAAATTTTATTCTCATGGGACGGGCCCTCCCAGGAAGTTGCAGAGGGTTTCGAGTAGTGAGAGGTAGGTTTAAAATTTAGAACCCCCGAAATTTGTACTTGAGCCCTTTTTTGCCAAAAAGTCAAAAAACTTTTCAAGTCCTTTTTCAACCAGGGTTGTCCGTTTTTTTTGTTCTGTGGTTTTTTTGGGGGATGTAGTTTAGAATGATGTTAATGGCATCCTTGTGTGGGTCTTGTGTTTGAAGCCAAAAGGAACCCTCAAAAAAGTAGAGATTTTTTTTTTTCCCCCGGTATCTGCGAAAGGGGTGGGTTTATGAGTTTTTCAAAGAGTTTACCCAAAGTTTTTGAGGGGGCTGATAGGGGGATAATTTCTGGAAAATTTTGAGTTGGGCTTTTTTTTGGGGTTTTGGGAAAGGGGGAAAGCTTTTCCGCTTTGAAGAGGGAAGGGAAGTAAACCAGAGGCCAAGGGAGGGGATTGAGAAGGTTTGTGTAGGGAGTAATGATTGGGGTCAGGAAGGTGTTTTAGGATAATATGGTTTTTGGGCCCGAGGCGCAAAGGGGGCCTTTGGGGGGGAAAGGGGTCTGGGGGAGAGTTTTTAAAGTTGTGTTGGTGAAAGGAGTGTCGATTTCTTGGGGGAGGTAAGAGAGTCTAGATGAATGTGGCTAAACTGGTGTTTTTATCTTGTGTGTGCAGTGTTCCAATGTTCTAAAGTTCTGAATGTGTTTTAATAAGTTAGGGTTTAGGGCGGTGAGGGGGGAAGATGTTCTCCCAGATTTTTTTGAAGTTTTTTGGGGAGCACCTGCGGGCTGAGAAGTGTGTGTTGTTGTGGGTGATGGGGTTTGAAATTTTTTGGGGGGGAGAAATGCCCCCTTTTTTTTTTTGATAAAATTCCCGAAGGCTTTAGTGTTTTTAATACGCTGTTTTTCAGCTTGTTGTATGGTTGTGACCAGTGATTTTTTGTGGTCTTTTGGGCTAGGGCTGTTTTAGAAAGTTGTTTCCCCGGTAAGTGAGATCTAAACGAACTTGAAATTTAAAACTGTGTGTTGTAGAGGAAGCGGTTGTGGTAGCAGATAATTATCTTTTGTTTGAGTGACGGTTTTTAAGGGAAAAAAACGAGTGGTGTGAGTTTTTTTTGGGGTTTTCGTTTTTGGCAGCTTTTGTAATGGGTCCTGGATGAGACAATTGAGTAAAAAGGGTGCAGAGATAGGTTTTGGGGTTTTTTAGTCATAAAGGGGAGGTTAATATTGTCTTGTGTTTGTTTTAAACATCCCAGTCAGCGTTTTTGTAGAAGGAAGGTGTGGGTTGGGAAAAGGATAGGGTTGGAGGAATGGGGCAAAAATGACTGGGATGTGATCAGAGCCTGTAAAAAGAGGGAGGTGAGTTTAGTGTTTAAAAAAAGAGAACTGGGTCGGTTTTCCAAATGATGTTTTGGGTTTTCCTTGGCCCCCTGTGATTGAAGAAGGTATTTAAGCTGGGGCCCAGATGAAATTAGGTGTTTTTGGTTAGTGGGAAATTTTTTAATTTGGGGACCAAATTGGTTTGTTATGGTGTGATGAAAGGCCCCCCCGGGGTGTTTGGCATTCATGTCAGCTAGTAGGTAGTTGGTGTGTTTTGGGGTAGTTTAAAAAAAGAAAATAAGAAAGGGAGGAAACTGCAGCAGGCCCGTTGGCCCATAAAGGGAGGTCCTTTACAATTCATCACACTAACAAACATTTGACCAACCCAATTTTTTAAAAGCCACCCAAGAAAAAAAGCTCCGAAAACCCCCAAATCCCACTCAAATCCAACCCAAACCCATAAAGTACTTGTCCCAAACCTAAAATTTTAAACTACCCCAAAGGGCCCCAGCCTCAATAACCCAACTAGGGAGAAATGTTTTCCCCTCATCAATACCCTATTTTCCAAACCAAAATTTCCTATGTCCTTTCTAAAACTTTAAAATTATCTAATTTTTAAAACCCCTTAAGGGGGGTTTTCTCTTGGGGAAAATAACCTCAAGACCCTTTTTAATTCCCCCCCTTTAATTTTAAAACCTATCTTCCACTTATAAATTCGATCAGGTTTTCCCCCCATTCCCTTTGGTTTTAAAAAGTGAATGTAACTTAAAAAGTCTTCAAACTTTTTTTCTTTAAAGGGAAAATTTTTAATGATATTTTATTAATTTAGTTTATCCTTTCGCTGAAAAGTTTTCTAACGAATTTTGTCCCTTCTGTAAAATGGGACCAGAATTGGCTGCATAATCTAATGGGGGCCTTACAAAAGGGTGTATAAGCCCGCAGTATGACCTCTGGGCTTCGTTTCCCTTTCACTTCTTTTATAAATCCCCCGTAGTCTACTTGCCTTATTACGTAAAGACTAAGGGCTAAGGAAAGGTCTTTTTATGTTGAAACAGTGTTTGGGCGAGCATAGGTGGTAAAAAAATAAAGGGGCCCAAAGGGGGGTGTGTATCCTGACTGCAAGACATGTTTGGGGAATAAAAGGGGTTGGGAGAGATTCGTGTTTTTTTTGTTGGATTTGACAAGGATGGCCAAACCCCCTCGTTGGGGTTTTCCCCTAGGGGGGGTTGTAGTGCATATAACCATTTAAACGGATACTTTTAGGGGGTTTTTAGGCAGGTACCCGTTTAGGGAAAAAAATATTGGTCTCTCTGTTGTTAGGTTTAAAACACATATGAACAGTTAGGTATCTTTATTTTGAAAAGTTTTGCCTACACAGTAGGGTTTTTCAGTCAAGTACAGAAAGTTGATAGAAGCAGAAGATACTTGAAGACGTTTGTAATCAGTCCATCCCCCTTAAAGTTTTGAGGTGGTCAGTTCCCTCGTCTGGAGAAGAGCATTGTTCCATAGTATGAAACAATATGGAGATGAAGTGACAGGATGGAGCTTTTATAGCGCCAAGAGGTGAGACGTAGGCCACTAGGAGAGGTAAGAACTCAGATGTTGAGAGGTCAGGTCCCTCTCAAATCCAGCCGCTCTCACTAGTGGAAGTTGTCGAAGTTGATTGCAGGTCTGTACCAAGATACCCTTGTGTTGCAGTGTCTGACAGATTGAACATTAAAATGGTATGAAATACCGACAGGTTGTTAGGTAAGACACATATGCAACAGTTAGGTATCTGGATTTGAGAGGGACCTGACCTTTCAACATCTGAGTTCTTACCTCTCCTAGTGGCCTACGTCTCACCTCTTGGCGCTATAAAAAGCTCCATCCTGTCACTTCATCTCCATATTGTTTCATACTATGGAAACAATGCTCTTCTCCAGACTGAGGGACTGACCACCTCAAAACTTTAAGGGTGATGGACTGATTACATCGTCTTCATAATAAAGATACCTAACTGTTGCATATGTGTCTTACCTAACAACCTGTCTCTGTAATTTTTTACCATTTTAATGTTCAATCTGTCAGACACTGCACACATGGGGTATCTTGGTAAAAGAACCTGCAATCAACTTCGACAACTCACTAGTGTGAGCGGCTGGATTGAGAGAGGGACCGGACTCTCAAACATCTGAGTTCTTAAACTCTCTAGTGGCCTGAACGTCTCACCTCTTGGCGCTATAAAACAGCTCCATCTGGACTTCGTCTCCCATATGTTTCTTACGTTAGGGAAACTCAATGCTCTCTCCAGACTGAGGGACTGACCACCTCAAAACTTTAAGGGATGTGAATAATTACATGGTTTTCAAGTATCTTCTGCAAGCTATCTACGTTTCTGTAATTGATCTGAAGAAGCCTACTGTGTGAGGCGAAAGTTTCATAATAAAGATACCTAACTGTTGCATATGTGTCTTAACCTAACAACCTGTCCGGTACTTTTATACATTTTAATGTCAATTCTGGTCTCTCTGCTTCAAGTAGCTCGGCCAGTAGGTGTCTAATTAGTTAAAGTAAGAACGTACGTTGAAATGAATCGACTGTTAAACTTGATTTAAAGGTTTCGTAATAGCTAAAGTTATATGTCGGAGCAGTTTGGATTAAAACCCGTGACTAGTGGTGCCATCAGTGATGCGAGTTTGTGTGTTACGGACCCGTTTCCTGGAGGGGGTGAGGTAAGAGATGGATCTGTTTTTATGTTCTTTTGTATGTCTGTCAGAAGTTGGGGCAGGTTTGGTTTGGTCGTGGATTTTGTCTGGAGGAGGTTTGGAGTTGGACCTGGATGAAGTTTTGGTTGTGGTGGAGGAGTGGGCGAGGTAGATGCTCAGAGGAAGTGGAAAGCTTTGGTGTGATGAGGGATGTGGAAGCTATGGATACTGGGTTAAGAAGCGGAAGCTTGGTTGGGGGATGAGGAAAGTGGGTAAGGGAGGCGGGGGATGGGAGTGGTCCGTTAGCAGCACCAGTAGGGGTGTTGGTGGGAGGGGTGGAAGTAGGAAGAGGGGTAGGGGGGTGCGAGGAGAGCTGGGGGTTTGTAGGGGAAGGTGGGGTGGGTGTGAAGAGGCAAGGGAGGGTAGTAGAGGTTTGTAGGGGGCTCTTGGGTTAGAAGGAGAAGCAGGAAGGGGGATAATTAGAAAGAGGAAGATTGTTAGCGGACAAGCTCGAGAGGTAAGGACATGTGAGTACAGTCTGGAATGGGTATAGGCTTGAGCGATTACCATCGCAGAGTGGGCGCCAGTGGCGAGTTGGCAGTTAGTTTTGTAGTCTAGTGTGAGGTGTAGGTGTTAGGGAGAGGTGATTGTATATAGTCCTGTGTGTTGGTGTTTGAATGTGTGAGTTAGGGGTGGGTAGACAATGTGGCGTGGGGTAACCCAGGCATTGAGGTTGGTAGGGGTGGTAAGTATTTGTAGGAGGGGGAGGTGCAGGGAAGGGGTTGAGGTTGGCTGTCTCTGAGGGTGGAGAGTGGAGAATGTCTTTTCTAGTAGAGCAGGAAGGGAAGAGGGCGGTTCTGCAACTGCAGGTGTTGTGACCCACCGCAGTTAGAACATTTTAAGGGGAGTGTTGCAAGTGTTTCGCCAGAAGTGGCCATGTGAACTTGGAGCAGGTTTGTGTGGATCAGGAATGCATGAGATTTGGTCTGGCCAAATTTGTAGCATTTCAGACATTGTTGGGATGGGTCGTGAAAGTTTATGACGTGAAGAGGGTTTTGCGTAGGATGTCCTTGATTGAAGAAGTGTAGAGGCGTCAGAAGGAGTTGAACAGCGTAATTTTTAGGATCGGTATGGAGTTTTCACAGTCTATAAATATCCGTCAACAGAGACTCGTGTGTTCTGTTACTAGGTCTTTGATTAAGTATCTTCTTTGTCTGTGTCATAGGCAGGAGGCATGAGGCGAATAGTCTACGTGTTGGCGATACACTGTGCATTTGGCGCGCGTTCTCAGGAGTCCAATATAGTGAAGCCTAGCATTGAGAAATTTTTGTCTGGGTCTCGGTTGATGGTGTACGATTTCATAAGAATGTCTGTCAAGAAGTAGTTTGAGGATCCAGAGTTGGTTTTAAAGACTTTACAATGAGAGCGGCGCAGTGTCTGGGTACAGTAAATTTCCAGGAACGATAGTGGCATGATCAGAGATTTAGAGTATTTGTGGTTAGCGAGGAAAGAATTGTAGGCTTGGAGAGAGGTATGGGGGCAGGGTAGGCCTTAGAAGCAGGAGTAGGTCAGAGTAGAGGCAGGTGTTGGCTTAGTAGAGGAGCGTTATAAGGGGAAAGGAGGTGGAAGGATTGCAGGCATCGGAAATTAGATTGTGGGGCCAATCCTGTGGAGTTAAATTGGCTAGTCAAGTACGTGGAAGTAGACACAGTACTTCTTGTGGACGTCCGATCTCTGGAGGCACAGGCCACTGAGGAGCCGTGAGCTGTTAGCAGTGATGGAGCACTGTATGCCCTGAACTGGCTGTAAGGCGTGCAGACCACACGTTACAGGTGAGTGCGTGAAAATTCAGGCATGCAACGGAGTGCAGAGGAGGCTTCCTGCCCTTGGGTAGCGCAGCCACCGACGCACTCAATCCGTGATGTAGTGAAGACGAAGGCTCCTGTAACCACCATTCGGTGTAGGAGAGCACTTGGCTGCGCGAGCGATGGAGGAGAGCAACACCAGCTGAATGGCGGCAGACTCGTCAATACAGGCTGAGGCGATGGGGAAGACTTCAGGACAACGGCGAGGAGAGGCAACACTGGGTTGTATAGGTGTAGACTACACGTTACAGTCTGGGAAGCGTGGAGGGAGGCTTCTGCCTTGGGTAGGCAACCACCGATAGCACCAATCCTGTAAGGTGAGTCGAAGGTTTAGTAACACCACTCTGAGGATTGTCGACATCAATAAACCGGAGGTAATTGAGAGGCGAGATGTTCGTCCGATGGAGTGTGTGTCCAATGAAATCTTGCTCGAACAGGTAGTGACACAGAGGGTATATAGTTAGCTCAGAGTTGAGATTGCAATCTAGTTGGTAGATGGTAGTAGATAGTAGTGACAAAAGTTGTTTAGTAGTAGTAGTGCTACAATGTGGTAGAGCAATTAACTCGTAATGAGTAAAAGTATATAAAAGACTATTACTTGGGTAAAACTTAAAAATAGGTTAGACAAATTTTCTATAGGAGTGGATAGGAGAGGTCTGTTTCAGTGTTCATCTTTGTAATGTGCTTGTGTTAAGTATTAACAGGATGGTGGGACTATGTGATGGACAGGGGTGTACTTTTTTCAGGGAGGTTTTGCTAAAACTTCAGCAGATGGTGAAGCATGCCTTTGTTTTGTTTAATGTATAGATACAGCTATTAGTGAAGATGTAGAGGCACTTGGTCTGCGGAAATTAGTTTCTTTGATCACTAATTGGCATCCCTTGATTGGTGGAGTTTCGGTGTTGCGTACGAGGATTGTCGCTGTGTTCAAGTAGTATCGCTCCTATATGCATAAGTGTGTTCATTGAGGGCCGGTTGTCGAGGTTTTCTTGCTGTTTTATCTACACCCGAAAGAAAAAATACACACACACACGCACTCACACACACACGCGACACGCACACACAGACACTACAGCCAGAATTTGAATGTGCACAGATAAGAAGGGAGGCTCAGAGACAATATGAAAATGACCATAGCATCGCAAGGTAATAGAGCTGACCCGTAAGCTGTTGTAAGACCACATCAGGAGGAATACAACAGTAAGGACCAGGTAATCAGACTGAGGATGGTTAGATGGGAGATCACAAGAAACGACCCGTTACCGAGTGTCTGTCGTCAGCGAGCTATAAACACAGACGATTTAAAGGATGGTATATTTACGTGGAAACCAGTAGGACTCCAAAAAAATCAGAAAGAGGGGGCACACAGCAAGTGCTGGATGATATTGAACATATAACCTAGGAGGAGGTGAAAAGAAAGCTGCTATGCGAACTTGACACCTCAAAGGCGGTGGTGGGTACCATGGACAACACTTCTCTCCTGCATGGGTCCTTAAAGGAGGGGAGAGTAGGACATTGTGTAGAGCCTTTAAATCAAAGATCTTCAGCTCATCTACATTTAAACTCGTTGAGCAACTCCTGAGGTATGGACATTAATGGCAGTAATGTCACTCAGAGTGTCCCAATTTTAAAAAGGGAGACAGACACATGAGCACTAAACTACAGACCTGTGTTCACCTAACGTGTATAGTATGCAAGGTATCAGAGAGAGTAGTGATATCAGTCGGGAGAGTGGGGGGATGACCTGGAAGAAACAAGTGTATAATTGGACAACCAGCACGGTTTCAGTGGAAGGAATATCCTGAGGTCACGAACCTTATAGAGTTTTATGACAAGGTGACTAGAAGTAAGACAAGAGAGAGAGGAGGTGGATCGACTACTTATTTTTGGACTGCAAGAAGGCCTTCGGTCACAGTTTCCTTCACATGGAGGTTACTGCAAAAGCTATAGGACCAGGCACACATAACAGGTAAAAGGCACTGCAAGGGATCAGAGCAAGTATCTGGAGACAGGGAGGGCAACAACGAGTCATGGTACGCGACGATGGTCGTCCAGAGTGGGCGCCTATGACAATGCGGGGAGGTTCCACAGGGGTCTGACTAGGACCTGAGCTGTCTTCGGTATCTGTGAACGGGACATAACGGAAGGGATAGATCGAGTGTCTTTGTTTGCAGATGTGTAGTGCTAAGTTTAATGAGAAGAACTCAAATCGGTTGAGGATCAAGGCAGGACTACAAAGGAGACCTGGACAGGCTACAGAGCCAGGTCCAGCAATGGCTCTTGAATTTACCCTGCAAATGCAAGTCATGAAGATTGGGGAAGGGCAAGAAGACCGCTGACAACAATATAGTTTAGATGGCCAAAGACTGCGCAAACCTCACTCAAGGATAAGATCTGGGGGGTGAGTATAACAGAGCATATCTCCTGAGGCGCACATCAATCAGATATCTGCTGCAGCATACGGGCGCCCTGGCAAACTTCGGATAGCGTTCCGATACCACAGTTAAAGATAGCTTCGTTTACGGGACTCTGTATTACATTCGTCAGGCCATTATGGAGTATGCGCAGCACCAGTTTGGAATACACACCTAGCAAGCACGTTAAGAATTAGAGAAGTGCAATAGGTTTGCAACAAGATCGAGTCCCAGAGCTATTCGGAGATTGTCCTATGATAGAAAGGTTGAGGTGAGAAATCGGCCTGTCGAAATGGTTAGGGACCGAGTTTCCAGGGCAGGGGAGACAATGATAACGACATATGAAACTACTGCGCGGAATAGACGAGGTGCCAAGGGACGGGATGTTCAGAGATGGACACAGCATAGAGGTCACAATTGGAAGTGAAGACTCAGATGATCAAAGGGATGTCTAGGAAGTATTTCTCTCAGTCATTGTTTAGTCAGGCCCGTGGAATAGCCTTAGAAGTGATGTAGTGGACGGCTAGGATCCACTATTAGTTTTAAGGCTGAGGTATGATAGAGCTCATGGGGGGCAGAGAGAGAGAGGACCTAGTAGCATCAGCGAAGAGGCGGGGGCCCGGAGCTGTGAAGCGAACATGCAACTCAATAGGTGAGTTCACACTCACTCACATATATATGTATATATATATATATGTTATAATATATATATGTATATTTATGTGTTATAATATATATAATACTTATATATATATATATTATATATAGATTTATAGTATATATATATATTTATATATTTTATGCGTACAATCGCAGACAGGTGATCTTAACTATACAAAGTTATACTTCAGGTATACCATCTTCCCCCCCCTCCCCCCCCCCCCCCACACGAACTTCACCGGTTACACTTCGCAGAGTATCCACTTCACAGTATAATCCTTGGTAATAAATATGACAAGTTGGTTTAGTAAGACACGTTAAGGCAAACACTATGACATATTTATTAGAAAACGTTTCGGTCACTGGGACCTTGATCACTTCTAACTTACAGATGTATGTTAATTGTTCGCAAGACCGTTTAGTCCTGGCACGGTCTCAAATCTTGCGAGGGACCGTCTGCTAAACATACAGGGTAGCCCCACAATCCGGCATCATTATAGATATAGGAGGTGAGTGTCGGGTGTAGTAAACGCACGTGACCCGCGTGGAATGTCATAAGAACATAGGAACATAAGATTGGAGGAACACTGCAGAAGGCTATGGCCCAATGCGTGGGCAGGTCTTATTCAAAGAACAAACTCTACCTATGATGTTTTTATGGAGGGTAGACGATGAAATCATTGTGTGCTCCTGTGTTGTTGGTTGGTGGTGGCATACATGTACTTAAGCTAAGCACCAACAACAAACAGGAGTCACATGATTTATCGTATACCCTTTCCTTCATCATTGGTAGAGTTAGTTTTTGTAAGGACCTGCCTCACATGGTGCCAGTAGGCCTTCTGCTCAGGTGTTTCTCATTACTTATGTTCCTATGGGTCTTTGACATTCCTCCAGGTACACGTGCCGTTATCACACATCAATCTCCTGCCTATATATGAATGTCTTTCTTACCGTCTGTATCGTTAGAAGTGATCAGGTCCCTTGGACCCGAAACGTTTATAATAAAATATGTTATAGTGTTTGCTTCGTGTCGTTCTAACACACTTCACAGTATTCACTTCACACGGTACACTTCACAGTATACACTTCACCGGTACACTTCACAGCATACACTTCACTACGGTACACTTCCAGTTACACTTTACAACGGTACACATCACAGTATACACTTCACACGGTACATCATCCACCGTATACACATTCACAACGGTAACACATTCACAGTATACACTTCACACGGCTACACTTCACAGTATACACTTCACACGTTACACATAACATGTATCACTTCGCACGGGGGATACACAATCACAGTATACACTTCACACGGTACACATCACAGTATACACTTAACACGTACACATACAAGTATACACTGCACACTGTACACATCACAGTATACACTTCACACGGTACACATCACAGTATACACTGCACACGGTACACTTCACAGTATACACTTCACACGGTACACTTTACAGTGTACACTTCACACGGTACACTTCACAGTGTACACTTCACACGGTACACTTTACAGTATACACTTCACACGGTACACTTCACAGTGTACACTTCACACGGTACACATCACAGTGTACACTTCACACGGTACACTTCACAGTATACACTTCACACGGTACACTTCACAGTATACACTTCACATTTGTACACTTCACACGGTACACTTCACAGTATACACTTCACACGGTTACACTTCACAGTATACACTTCACACGGTACACTTCACACGGTACACTTCACAGTGTACACTTCACACGGTACACATCACAGTATACACTTCACACGGTACACATCACAGTATACACTTCACACGGTACACTTCACAGTATACACTTCGCACGGTACACTTCACAGTATACACTTCACACGGTACACTTCACAGTGTACACTTCACACGGTACACATCACAGTGTACACTTCACACGGTACACTTCACAGTATACACTTCACACGGTACACTTCACAGTATACACTTCACACGGTACACTTCACAGTATACACTTCACACGGTACACTTCACAGTATACACTTCACACGGTACACATCACAGTTTTACACTTCACACGGTACACTTCACAGTATACACTTCACACGGTACACTTCACAGTATACACTTCACACGGTACACTTCACAGTATACACTTCACACGGTACACTTCACAGTATACACTTCACACGGTACACTTCACAGTATACACTTCACACGGTACACTTCACAGTGTACACTTCACACGGTACACTTCACAGTGTACACTTCACACGGTACACTTCACAGTGTACACTTCACACGGTACACTTCACAGTGTACACTTCACACGGTACACTTCACAGTGTACACTATAGCCTCGACGGAAGTTATCAAGTTCTGGCAAAGAAAATAATTCTTTATTAGAGAAGAGGCTCAAGTATTTCAAAATAGATAAAAGCACTAATTAAGATAAGTAGAAGCGTCAGATAAATCTCAAGTTTTCTTCACAAATATTCGGCTTTAACGTAAACAAAAGTAACGTGGTATAAACCTCGGTAATAAATACCGACAAGTTGGTTTAGAAAGACACGTAAGCAAACACTATGATATATTTATTAGAAAACGTTTCGGTCCTGGGACCTTGATCACTTCTAACATACAGATGTGTATGTATGTATAATGTTCGCCAAGATCAGGGTCCTGGCACGGGTCTTAATCTTGAGATGACCCGTCTCTGGCTCCTGAAGGAGAATTGATTCTTCACTGTTGCAGCATATGCTGCTCAAGCACTGTTCCGGACAGTTCAGCTAGTGTGCCTCATAAGCGACTGAGGTTACTCCATCTCAGCTCTTTCCTGAGCTGAGGACTGGGCTCTGTCCGCTCTGATAATCTGCAGATTCATGGCATCCACTGTTTCCTGCTCTGTCAGTAAGCACACCCTCAGGAGTGTGCTGACCATCTGCCGGAACATGCTCTGTTGTTCTGTGGAGGTGATTGTGTTGCAGATAATATCTGTGAATGCCTTGATGAGTGTTAAGAGATCCTCTCTGTTGGGGGCCTGCGTTGTTCGAAGCAGTGGATATTATCTGGGCTGTTGTAATCTGTGGGGACTGCTGAGGGTTGTATTTCTTCACTGTGCACACCGTGGCCTGTTGCTGTATGCCAAGTTGTGTAACCGGCATCTGCTGGTGAGGTGCAGCCACAGCCTGCATAGTGGCTGTGCCTGGCAAGGAGGCCGGTGGCGGCTCGTGTAGTGCCGCACGTCTGCTGATTGCATCGCCCAGATGTTTCCCGCTGGCGCTGCCTGGGTTACTCATGTTTCTGTTTCTTCTATGCTGTAGTGGGGGAAGATGCTCCTGTTCATGACGCCTGGTTGAGTCTTCAAGGGTCGGAAATTCCTGGGCATTGAGTTGGGTTGCCTGATGAGAGTTCTGCAGTATCGCAGGATTCTCTGCATCCATTGTCTGCTGAGGGTGATGCTCTGCCCTAGCCTGCTGTCTCGTCGTTGGTGCCTTCCAGGCCTCACGAATTCTAGTGAGCCTCTCAGGGCATCGAGGGTTCCAGGCATGGTGTTTCTGCCTGCAATTCGGGCATCGTGGAGTGGGTGGCGATGCATTCTTCAGCTTGGTGATGCATTCCTCGGTAGGGTGGGCTGGCTGCAGACACCGCAAAACACCGCAGACACTTGAAACAGCGAACTGGTTCTGCCGTGAAGGTCCTGACATCGTACCTGCCCCAAGAACCGAGGTCCAGCTGGGATGGCAGCGGTCCTACATGCTGAATGAGGACCTGCCGGGTTGGTGAGTTGCCTGCCGATTTTTGCCTTGAGACGCTGAGCTGACACGACACTGGGCACAAGCTATTCTCAACAAACCGCCATGGAACAGCCCCTAAGCAGTTCATAGTACTCCCATGTGGTGATGTTGCACGAATACTCGCCGGGCACTTGCTATGAGTAACATCAACGTTTCCACCATAAAGACATCATCTATCAAAGACCTCACTACGAAACGCAGCCCCACACCTCTAACTTCTACAGCAGGCGTCTACACTATCCCCTGTGGGTTCTGTCCAAGAAATATGTAGGCGAGACAGGCAGAGATCTTGCAGTCCGCCTGAATGAGCATCGAAATGCCTCTAACAGAGACGATGTAAGGTACGCCTGTGTCCTCCACAGAGATTCCACGGGACATTTGATGAACTGGAATGAGGCACAACTCGTTCTCACCGAACCAGACCTCAGACGCCGACGGTGCCTAGAAGCCTCACTAATCGCCGTCACCGACACTATAGAACGCAACACTGGAAACTACAAAATTTCAAAACATTGGATACTGATAATTAAGCACCACCATACCCAACATACACGTTGTGGAGTCACATGATCTTTAACGTTCATACCCGTCTCAATATTGGCAGAGGTTGTTGTTAAGGTCACATGTGTAACAATGCTGGGTATCTTTATTGTAGGGACGTTTCGCTCTCCAGTTGGCTTTTCATACAAATTCCAGGACATATACTGAAGACAGTTAGAACTATGTTCAGGATGATGTGGTAATCTCGTCCCTCAACCTTGAGTAGGTCGCGACAGCACAATAGTCGTTGGAAAGAAATTCCCGACTGATTTACCCTCATCGTCTGTAACGGAGTTCTACGGGTCTTCATTTATATGTACTCTTTGGAATTTGTTATGGCTTAATGTTTGATTTAGAATTCCATACTAGGACGGGCGTAAATCGGTCTTACCATAACTCTTAAAGATACCCAGTGGGTGCACATGTGGCATACTCTCATCTTGGACGGGTTTATTTAACCATTCCGTTACTTCACGAGGTTGGTTTGTATAGGACTCTGCCTCGCATGGGACGTAGGTCCTTCACTACTGTGTTCCTCCATTCTTATGTTTTATTGGACATTCTCAGGTCACGTGGTCACACCTCACTCTCCGCTATAGATATAATGCCTTTCTTACGGGCGCTATCACAGCTACATTCATGTACACGCTAATCTACAGGCACCATCGCTAGCAAACTCCTTTCTCCCCACTTCCCGACGGTGCTCCTTCAAGGTGCTGTAACTTGCAGTGATGCAACACCCTTGCCAATACGCAGCAAGCACCCGGCACTTTCTAAACATATTAACGATCTATTACGTCTGAACAACATGACACTTGACCTTCAATTTTCGGAATCCACTCCTTCAGATAGCTTCCTCAAGATCCTTCCCAACGCTCCTGAACTTCTACCTGACACACTAATGACTGTCTCCTGCCCCATCTGCAACTGCTCCTGTATTACTTCTATAACCCACTTCCACCGCTGACAACGTTGATCAAAGTTTGCCTCAACTCCGCCTCCACCTCTCCCTGCCTGCTAGTTACACAACATTACACCTCACAGCTGCTCCTGTTCGAACCCAGTCAACCTAGCTACCTACATTGTAGCTTATTTTTCCCAGTTGAATCCCTCAGAATTTGCAGGAAAGATAACGACGACTCCAGTAAACCCTCATGGGAAAAAACCTTACCTTTTACACTTCTTCACTATACTGGACACCATGACCTGTACTGAACTCTACAAAAGCCCTCGGTGCTGGCATACTATGTCAAGTACAGGCATGGGAATCACCGCCTCCCCCCCACTTCACTTCACACTCACCCTATCTTGAGTTCATCAAGCCTCTACGTTTCAACCTTTCAGCCACAAGGTAACTTATAACCACCTATCTTAGAAGCAGCTTCAGAAAGTTTGAAAATGGTCCATGCTAAACCTGCCTCCTTCAGTTTACTCCTATAAACACTACATAGTGTTCTACCCTCTGATGTGACCTAGCTGCTGCCAGCTACTCAAGATTCAAGACTTCAACTACAAAAGTTCAATGCAAACAGGTCCTGCTATTCCTGTTCTCAATCTGCCCCCACTCGATCGCCTTAGCTGCTGGGTTAAGCCTGGCTCTATTTCTTTACTAAGAACCACTCCTCTCCAGAGCTATTCTTCACTTGTCCGTCTTCCCAGTCATCCCATTGGGTTTCTTACCTAAACTTTTTTTTCTTCTGCTTGCTTGCTTCTTGACGTGTTACTTAGTCCGCTACAGTACGTTAGGACGACAGCACATTCTAGGATCGACTCGTATTACAGACAATCCACTGACAACACATCAGTTTACGAGTTCACTACGGTTATCACAGAAGATAGGCACATGGCTTCTGCCGAAAAGAAGAGGCCACGAATGTCGCCATGAACACGACCGGTAGGAATCAGATTTGGATAATTGTGGTTGCGACGAAATTCTACCCGAAGAAGTTGCGAAAGGAAGAGAAAGATCTGCTCACATTGTATGCAGATCTCTGACAAGTCCCAACCATGAGCGCGACAATAGAAACAGGTTGCGGAAATAAAACACCGCACCCCGGGGGGAACCAAATGGGATGGAACACTGTGGACAAGAAGAAGCACCGTCCGCCAAGGAGCAGGCAAACACAGTCACACGACCAGTGGCAAATTCAAGTGTGAAGTCTTATGGGGAACCCACGACACAACTGAAGTCATCAAGATAGGGTTTCAACTGGTGGGGAGAACCAATATTGACTCTCTCAACAAAGGAAAGTATACTCCTTGAAAGAGAGTCATGGAGACAGATCGCTCATTCACCCCTGGAGTGGACTGACTCTCGGCTGATCACCAAGGGTTGTAGTGATTGCGATACCGACCCTGAGATGCCCAATCGAGGCAGTAGCAGCTCACCCAGTGTGGTGGTCAGACTCAAACGTCTAAAAGCAAAGTGGCAGGCAAACGCACCAACCGCAGGTTCTTATTCAGCATGTTGGACCCACTGCCATCCCAGACTGGACCTCGGTTCTTGGGGAGGTACGATGTCTAGGGACCTTCATGCAGAACCTAGTCGCTGTTTCCAAGTGTCAGCGTTATGGGACACCTGGGTGCACTCTGTCCGAACGAGTAATCTGCGGCTGTCTGCAGCCAGCACCACCCTAACGAGGGAAGCATCACCAAGCTGAAATAAATCATCGCCACCCACTCACAATTTTACCGAACTGCATAGGCAGAAACACCATGCCATGGAATCTCGATGCCGACGAGCTGTTCTCGCAGAATTCACGAATCTGAAGACGCCTAAAAACTCGGCAACAGGCTACGACGGATCATCAACGACTGGGTGCAGGAACCCTGCATACCGAAGATCTCTCAGCAGCTATAAACCTAAGTCAATGACAGGAATTTCCCAACCTTAGAAGCCTCAACCAGGCGTCAAGTGTCAAGAACCTCCTGCACCCTACACTCAACGAAGAATACAAGAAACAAACTGTGAATCAGGAGGTTAATAAAGTCTATCAGATAAGGATGACATCGAAGAGATTTCGAATGTCGCAATCAGAATAGGATGCACACTGACAATCGAGCCCCATCACCGGACCTATAATCGACACCGACAAGCGCTGCGCATCTCCGAGAATCCGGCAGGCGCCTAGTAGTTGCCTGCGATCATCAACTGGCACTCACCAGCAGATCCCGGGCTACTCAACCTGGTATACAAGCACAGACCACGGTGCATACATAAAGCTAATTCCAAACCCTCAGCAGTAACTACAGACCACCTCCGCAGCCCAGCATAATATCCAATGTTTCGAACCCATCTCCAAACCGCGGGGCTTCACGGGTCCGAACTCGTAGCACTCATCAGGTGTTCACGGATCTTATTGCAACACAATCAACTCACGGAAACAACAGAGCGCATTCCGGAGTTGGTCAGTACTCTTTTGAGAGTGTGCTTTCTGACCGAAGAGCGTGGGACAGTGGATGCCTGAATTTGCAGGTTCTCAGAGAGGGAGCGACTCAGGTCGTCCAGCTCAGGCAAAACATCCTCGCGATCGGAATATCATCTCGCGTACCACAATTCATTCCCACACCCTCAAGGTCCTACATTGAACTCCTTCAGGGCTGAGCGGGCAAACACCGCCACTCATTGTGGAGGCAAGTAACTTTCCGAGCGACTCGGCCCGCCCTTGACATGTCAAGCGCTTCCTCATGCCTATTAAACTTATGGCTGCTTCCGGAACACAGAATGTGCGCACCCAACGCCTCCTACCGGCCGCCCGCGAGCTCTGGCGTTCGTTTTCAGGCACATGGACCCCGGGCATACCCCATGCAGCTAGGCATATAGCTGTAAGAGTTATCCTCGCCCAGACTACGACCATCCACATCGTACATCACCGAGGTCTCTAGCCAATCCCAAATGTGGACCTGTGGCAGCGGAGGATGTCGAGGTACGGCCTCCCTCCTGGCGCACTCATACCTGGGCACCCGCCCCCCCCCCCCCCCCCCCCCCCCCCCACCCCCCCCCCCCCGCGCCCCCCCCCCACCCCCCCCCCACCCCCCCCCCCCCCCCCCTCCCCCAATTACTCCCCCCCCCCCCCCCCCCACCCCATTCACCATCACCCCACACACCACACCCCCCCCCCACCCCCCCCCCCCCAAATAAATCCGCCTTTACAAACAAATTTAGAAGAGGTTTCCTATGGCTGCTATGATAGGCTGGCGCCTATTGGAAATGCGTGTCGAATTATCCAATAACTTCTCCTTCCTCTAGATTTAGCATCTACAAGACCTTCCAGCTACTTGCACCCTCGTACAATTGTCAGTTGCTCCTCGCAAGGAGACATCCGCCTCACTTCTGAGATCATGCGTCATAATATTGTCGATCGGTGTGCATGTGTGTTGTATTCTTCTCACGCAAGACGAGAATGCATTCATCTAGTCCACCCCCTATAGAAGCTCTGCAGCTCTCTGCCACTCAGACGTAGTCCAATCCATCTGCCATCTTGAGCAGGTATTCTTGATTTTATGCATATAAAGGACTTCTAGCGACTTGTGTTAGATATCCAGTATTCGAATGAATCTAAAACTCAGGTCTAAGTATGCAATCAGGTCGATTAGCCACACAAGCCTGATTTGAGTGTGTTCGTGCCTCTCGTACTAGCCCTTCGGTGTATCAGAGAAACAAACTCGCTCAGCACGCGAGCTATAACATGGAAACTCATCCTCACCGTGTCAGTGACACTACTTTGCAGTGATGTCATCCCAAACTTCAACATCAATCACTAGGCCTCCCACAGTTGTGCTGCCTCCTAGTATGGGCACGCTTCCAAGAGGGCCTACTACATCTACATACCTCCGAAGCGTCGTGATCAGGAGTATGCTTCAATAACTGCGGGGTCCACAGCATAGACTACCCCTCATATCTGAAGGACAGTGATACCCGCGATAGAAACATAGGAGACATATATGTTCTCTGAATATAGCATCCACGGCAGACAGAAAAATAGTGCCGACAAGAATTCTCAAAAGACAAGTCCCGCCCAGCTCGACGGTCTCAACAAAAGAGACGAGTGTGGATGGTCTTTTGTTCAACACTGTCTAAGCGTGAAAATTTTCCAATTTTACTGAAGAGCGAGCAGATGACGCGGGAGAGAGACTCTCAGAACAGTATCATCGCGAGTCACTCTTTACTCGAGTATGTCTATACTAGAGCTGTACGTAAGAACGCACTGTCTGGCTCGAGTCAGATAGAGATGATAGACACGCTGAAGAGCCTCATACATGTCGCACCTGCATATGCGCCCCACGCCAGAATCCTCACGTACTCAGCTAGTGAAATAATCTGGAGAACTGGAGCTTAGAAGAGCATTGTACTGTGTACAGGTGCGTGATTCTCACAACATTCACTGATGGCCATCATCCACCTTATTGTTAGATTTTATTTGCAAAGGCAGTCCTATCTGCGTTATACATAGCATTTCAAATCGACAGTCCTTTTTCTTTTGGAGATTAGACTGTGTCAATGTTACTGTACATATAATTAGTCAAGTACATCACGGTGCGCGACCATGCACACCGTGATCACACAGCTACAGAGCAAGACCAGAGAAAGTGACACGCCTCGTGGAGCTATGATCTTCACTTCTTCATCAGAGCCGCGAGCCCATCCACTCCAGTCATTCCCACTCAGTACATATACGGCGACACCTGCTTACATAGACCGGATCCTTCTGCCTTACTGGCCAGACTCACCGGATATTCCCCAAGCTGCATGTGAAATCGCGATCCTCGATGTGACTGTTGTACGCACCTCACCCGGCTTGGAAAACAGCAACGCACGCCTGCCATTAAGATACACACGGTGACACATGCCCCACGTGCGAATCTAGATGTATGTGGTTACACCGCCTACCTCAGTCGCATTCCCGTCACGGGCAAGTGCTACATCCTCTCTCTTCCGCCTCGGCGCCTGAGAGCTGGGTAGGGAGAGTCGGATAGCTGAGAGTCTTATTAACAAGTGTAGTTGAGAGAGACGAGTGACTAACTACTAGCTGATGCCCTGGACGGAAGCAGAAGCTACGGATATCGATCTCTATCGCCAACATCCAATTCATCTGCCCAAGAGCCACCAGTGCGCACAAGTAGTGCCAGACCCCAGAGACATGATGCAGCCCCATTGTCTCACAGCCTCGACTTAGCATCACATACTGCTACCTAGCTTGAAGATGCGTATCGTGGCTGTTTAATACAGCTCCTACATGGTGAATCTGTTAGGACCCTCTCAATCCCCTATAACATACTCTCATTGGCTCTTGTCCAATCCAAAGGAGTGTAGTACACTGTCGCCTGAGAGTGCATAACCATAACCTCTATCTATAAGACCCAGACAGGAGCCCTTGTCCTGATCACGCCACTCATAAGACAAAGTAAAATCTACTTCCGTGACCATCACGTCGTTGCTACTCGTGTCGACCGTGCATGACACTCGAGATAAGCGTGAGACTGAGCCAGAACCCCATCGCACTCCTTTTCTTGGCGACCTATACCGTTAGCTCGCGGAAGAGAGGAACGTCAAAGGCCCACGCCTCCTGGCCTGGATAGAGTTCCTCACCCCAGTAGGGCGCTCGCCTGGACATGTGTCACGCTTTCAATGGCACCAATTACTCTTCCCTGGTAAAACCCTGGAATATACGGTACGCCACTACCCGAGCGCCGTGTGCTCAGTATCCTACCCTCGTTAACATCCCTTCTCTGCAGCAACTGTGAGCCTTCCCTTGCATAGTGGTACACAGATCCTCAGCGATGCTGTGATCTTGCCACTATTAGTGAATGGGAAAGGCAACGTTAGAACGGACAGGGCTCAGGGAGCTGTGGACCCCACTTATTACGCAGTCTTGCATAGGAACTAGGCCTCAAGATCTCGGACCGAGATATCTCTTGCAATGATGTTTCAGAAGGGACCAGATACTATGATAGATTACGAATGCAGGATATAGAACTGAGTGGACAGGTCTCCTACCTTTATTTGGGAATCTACATTGATAAATAGCTGACCTTCACAGAAACAGGCCTGAGTAGTCAGGTCCGTGCTCTTAACTCAGACTTCAACGCCATGAGAGCCATGGTAGAGGCTCCGTGCATGGGGCAAGGCAAAGATGTACTTCGCTTGTTACTATATACAAGCTATTCGCTCGATCATTGGACTATGGTGCCACCGGCCTTTGCTCTTCTCTTCCCTCAGAGAGGCCTAAGGGTGGAGGCCGTACATAAAACCAGGCGATAGAACTTTGCTGGTGCCCCCATCTGGCCAACACAGTTTTGTCTCAGATCTGAGGCCGGCTTCCGTCCTTGGCTGACAGAGTAAGATACTTAACGCCTGCAAAAAAAGTGGCCACGTCGATACTGCACGGCGAAAGTTACCCCACTTAAGGAGACGGATATTACAACCATGTACAAGATCCCACACTCTTAACGGACTACTCTGGAATGCGTTCGTTTTGTGCTGCTGGCGGATGCTTGGCTGCCTGTTACAGCGCTCTGTGAGATGAGTTGTGACCTTCCTGTTGATGGGTACCATCCACCACATCCCTGGCGCCTGATCCCAGCCGATGTTTTCATCAATTGCAGTACCATCTCTAAGGTGTCTTCGGCCTGTCAGACACCCTCAACAATATGCTGAGACAAAGCATGGCACTGGCAGAGGGGAGGCACATGTGCAGTGTTATTTCAAGAGGGTTCTATCGACCCTGACAGGAAGAGAGCAGCAGCTGGACGGTTCACTAATGGTCACACAAGGCTGGCGACTCCTGACCACTGCCGATCCGTTCACCTGAGCGGGTGGCGATCTGCAGGCGTGGCTCATGCCCTACGACATAGATCTCCGACCGGTCATACAGGGTTGTTTCCTCCGCGGCTATCTATGCCACTCTCCATCATCTAACCGGTTAAGGTGAGTTAATTGTGGGTGTCCCCCCCCCATACCCCCCCCCCCCCCCCCTCCCCCCCCCCCCCTTTACCCCCCTCTCACCTCATACATATCGGATCACGGCTCCCCCCCCCCGCCCCCCCATAGGCACTGACCGGCCTTACGCAAGTTCATTGGGTAACGCTCGATGTGACGACCGCATTGAACTGGATCCTCCTCGCATAGGCTGCAGATACGCTCGCGGAAATAGAAAGAGCGGCGAGTTTTACGAGATGCATGCCGAAGGCGTATGCCGCACGACTAATCAATGGCCCCCCCCCCCCCCCCCCCCCCACTCCCCCCCCTCCCCCCTCCCCCCCCAGCAGAGTCTTACTGTGCCCATCAGCCTGATCAGCCATTAGACTCCAAAGTCTGGAGGTATCACAGCACGTAGAGCACACACGCACTACTGCTATCGCGGGGGAGGTATTCGCGTGCTTATAAACGTCATCCATCACGCAGCTGTATACAGGAGTAGAGTCGAAGTCAGCTCTCGGCAACCGTCACGGACGCATGAGAACCCCCCTCCCCATATGCGCTTAGACTCACGCTAGTGGTCCACCTAGAGACAGCAGTCGGTACGCCATCCCATCACGCTTCACGCTATTGGGCTTATCCCTCAGCATAGTGAGGATGGGAGGAATAGGGGGACACGGCAGTCATGTGCCTATGTACCTGCACCGCCGACCCCTCTTCGAGGACAGTTGGTCGTGTGACGGCCCTAAGACAACCACTATCTTCTCCTGCACGTGCTCGAAGAGACTTAATCGCCTAGACACTCCGCAGGCTGATGCTCATCGAGGTAGCTGTGCTGCTAATACATCTACCCGATCACCGAAGACGGACTACTATGACGCTAGTACGCTAGTCAACTCTTGTGTGCTCACACTAGATGTGTTGGACCCATCGTGGTGTGTCATCGATCGCATGAATCACCCATCGCTACTAAACGATCTCCACCCGTGACATCGATCACACACTGTCCTCGCGATCCATCCTTAACCGCCATCCTCACGCTGTGTCCATAGCTTGCCAGGTCCGCACCCCAGCTCATACCGGTCGCGCTGTCGCTTTTGAGATGCACCTGTTGAATGTCCAGAAGAGTGCTCTTTCTTGAAAACAGCATACGTTCGCTTCATTTGTAGAAAACCTTTCTCCCTCGGGAGCCAGAGACGGGTCATCGCCAAGATTTGATTGAGACCGTGCCAGGAACTACGGGTCTTGGCGACATTAGACCATCATCTGTATGTTAGAAGTGAGCAAGGTCCCCCCCCCCCCCCCCCCCCCCCCACCCCACCCCCCCCTGGACCGAAACGGTTTTCTAATAAATATGTCATTAGTGTTTGCTTTGACTGTGATCTTTCTATGACCAAAAGTAACGTCAATAGAGGTCCAGTATAACAGTTATTGAGGTTCCCAGTTATAACAGTTATTGAGGTCCAGTATAACAGTTCTTATTGAGGACGGTTTTTATAACATTTATTTGGAGGTCAGTATAAACGTTCTTGAGGTCAGTTTTAACAGTTATGAGGTCAAGTTATAACATTTAATTGAGTCATGTATAGCTATTAGTGAAGTCTCAGAATTTTTATCAAACGAGGGTACCCCCCCCCTTCCCTTTTTTTTTTTGGGTACACAGGGTTTTTGATAAGGTTTGTGTAAAGGGTTCTAACTTTATTTACGATGCTAGAGCTGGACCTACCACACCTCATTTGACAAAAGCTTTTATTGTTGATACATTACAAGATATGGAACTGATGAAGTTGGAGCCATCTGTAGGCCGCAATTTCATTTGTTCCACTGACTTTATTTTCGTTGATATCCTTATGCTGTACGAACATGTTCTAGACTCAAGTCAGCCTGGGAAAAATGATCTCAGATGTAGTGTGTTTGGAGAAGGGTACAGCCAGGAGTGAAGTTGCTGCTTGTTGTCTATCTTGTGTTGAAGCTCACTTCTCGTTTCCAGGAGTGGATCCATGTGTGATCTTTGACGATATTGGTCTTGTAATAACATGTTAGGCCACTCACACAGCCCTCCTGGGTGGAAAGGCTTCTGCTGAAATGACAGTTCTCTCCAGGTTGGGTCCAAGTAAGAGTATGAGGCGTTTTGCTCTGTTCTCTTCTCTGTCAAGCAGTCGCAGAGATAGGGGGTAGTCAGTCCAAGAAAGTAGAGCTTACTCAAGTGTTGAGCGTATTGTGTCCTCAAACAGAATCTTGCAATCCTTATTGTCAAGCAGATGCGAGTACGTCGAAGTGCTGTAATAAAAAGCTTCTTGGAATTCCTTGTTTGCTAAGAATAGAAATGGTTCTTATGGTCAGTTTGGAGTCAAATGTACCCGTAGGATATCAACTTCATCCCGGATTCCACACTCTCCTATTCATACTTATATGCTCCGGCATTACCATCATCATGTCTAGAGACCATCATCATGTGTTGTTTTCTCAGGAGCAAATGTTACCAACGATCGGTTTCCCCAGGCGAAATAAAGCTCTTAGTTCGGTGATTGATGTGCTTAGAGCAGCTGGCATTTCTTCTCTTGGAGAAGTAAAATGTCAGAGTACAGTTCGTCTGCATTGCAGAGGATTCTGGGATGTGATGAAGAGGGTCCTGAAGTAGATATTGTATAACAATGGCCAAAGCACGTTCCCTGTGGAAACATTTGCCCAATAGGATATCTTGCTGACTCTGTCTCACTGGAGAAACTACATTTAGAGAATCTTACTGAGAAGCATAGTTGTAGAGCATGCAATTTCCCGCTTGCAAGTTTTGCCAAGGGCCCTGCCTGCCATACACGGTCGAAACCATCAGCAATGTCCAGTGCTACTACACAGGCCAGCACTTTGGATTATTCAGTGGACTGGTGCACTTAGTGGAGCACTGTTTAACAACAAGACAGTGCTGAGTAACCTTTCCTGAAGCCATATTGAACGATCACAAAGATAGCGCAGTGGTAGTCAAAAAACTCAATTTTGTCGTGAGATTATTGTCTCAAGGATTTGCCAGTGATTGACAGGCAGTGACCCTGGTCTGTGTTGCTGAATTTCTGCTCTGTTCTTCTTATTGTTAATTAACAGGGTACTACTTTTGCCTCTTTCTCAGGAAGGCCGTTTGCTGGTCTGAACATGTAGTTAACCAGCAATTTGGCTCAACTTGTTCTGGGGCCCCAACTTCTTCTTGGTCAAGCCATTTAAGAAAGATGTATTATTATCACCATTAAAAGCTTTGGAAAAGTTCTTAACAGCTAGCCAAGGAGGGTTACTGGCTGCATCAAGAACCTGCTTTCTCTTGACTATAGTAGAGGTGGGTTCCCATCCCTGTCGAGTTAGAGGTTGAAGAAGTTATTATAGCTAATAATTTGCGAGATTCAGTTTGGCAATAAATTAAGGCCAGACTAGCAATTGGCAAAGGTTCTAGTGTAGAGTAAAAATGGGCTTAGCGTTAGCAATTTGCAAGATCCAGTGTAAACAATAATTCGTCCTATAATTAACGTAATGCGTAAAATATAAGTATTAGGAAGGCTCGGAGTAGTAACTATATCACGAAGTCTTGACTCTAGGCAGATGATTTTTTTTTACGCTAGCTTCTTGTATGTTTATTTGCCTGAGCAATTTTATCTATCGAGACGATAAAACTTTGTGAAAGATTCGTAGCTTTCCAGACAACGGTTTCGACTTGGCTTTCAGTTGTGCTTGGAGAACATTTTACTGGCGCATATCTCGTTAAACAAGACGTGAGTGCAGTAGCCTTGAGGTTGATCAAGCCAGTCACTTTAAAGTCTGGATTCAGGCCGACTGAGTTTGAGAGTAGAATAAACTCTCGAGTTACTTGCCTTGTACCTTGCTGATAAATGGTTAGAGATGCGACAAGTTGATAAATCAGACCATGTGCAAACTTGAACAGATCTGAATTACTCTCTTTTTATATTTTCTTATGAACTAGCTGCCGTTGAACTTTCCCAGTTCCTCAGGCTCCAAATTACGTGTGTCTTTAAAAATTATTCGTGAAAACATCTGGGAAAGCCAATAAAGTTTCATGCCTTGCACTTGTAAAACGCGTAGTAAACAAAGGCCTCAGCTGAAAATTGGTGTGAATGTCGATCCTTTGGTCAAAGATTACCGGATAACATTTGGTTCTCCTTCCCTTGGCTTAAACTACGCTCATCTCTTCTCCGTAGGATGATTGAATTAGTTTGCTTAATCCTGCTTATGTATGGAACACTCTCTCAAGCTTTTGACAAAGCTATAAAGGCTTTATACAAAAACAAAATCAAATGTAATAAATCGCAGGAAATAGTGACTGATTATATTAGCGGCCTAAATACTCATCAAAAACACAGTGCAACATAAATACATACAAATTGACTTCATCAATTTCAGAAGTCTTTTCATATACTCCGAAGAGTATTATTGATCTATAATCTATAATGCGTAAAAATGCTCAGTTAAAAATAATAAAAGATTGGGAAATTGAAATGTTTTGTTTAAAAAAAATAAAACTCATCTTCAAAACGAGATTACCGAAAAAAAAAGGCGGGAGGTGATGTTTTATTTGCCAGAAAGAGGATAGTGTTTGGTGGTGGTCAGATGCGACCTCTGGTGCTGTTGCACCTCACATTGCTAATATTAAAGGGAGGGTGTATGAATGACGTGGTTCCTTACGATACTAGTTAGGATTTAGTACAGACAGTGAGATTCATGAGTCCATTTACATAACTATGAACGTTGGTGATATTACTTGTTGTTTAAGATTTTTCATTTTTGGTAGATCAAGGCATTTTAAGCCGTTTTGCATTTTTAAGTGGAATAAAAGTATATCAGGGGATTTAGCTGGTATTTGCTGCCACAAATTAATTATAAACAGAACATAAGGAATGGAGGAAATTGTAACAAGCTTATGGCCCATACTTGGCAGAGACATTATGAAATCCAACCCAACCACTTAAGAAAATATTCGTCACAAACCCTGATAAGTATACCCAAGGAATAGCTTTGATAATCTACCAAGTGCAATGCAAGCCCTCGCACTCGTGAGTATTTATCTAACCTAAATCTGAAGCTACCCAATAAATAATCCTATCAGGCAGTATGTGCGTTCCACTCATCGATAATCTATTTCCAAATCAATACTTTTCTATATAATTTCTAATCTAGAATTAATCAAAATCAGGAATGATTTTCTCTTTAAAATACGGACTGTGGACTGTGCCAGGGAAGTCTGTGACTCTATTTGTCCTCCCAGTGGAAACTTGTGCTAGTTATTATTTTTGACAAAAACGAATTTTAGAATATTTTATGAATAAGATCAGTGGGCTTTTCCTGCCTTTTTCCTCCAAGAAATGTGATAGGGTCTAGCTTTTGATGTGCCTGCATTTTGTTGGCTAATGCTGTTTCTATGGGTTATTAACGCTTTTTGCTCTTATTTTTTTTTGTTAGAAAAAAACTCATGATTTTGTGCGACTCTAATATTTCTCGCTTGACGATAGCTTTTTGTAATTTATTTGCCACTATGCAATGATTATACATTTTAGTAAATATTAATGTTTTTCTTAATAAACTAATTTATTTAATACTTACTGATATTTCTGTAATTACTAATATATTTATTTTCTTTTATTGTGTGAATAAAAAGATGCTTTTGTGAATGATTGAAGCTTACTTTTATATTTCTTTTTTAATGTGGATGATCACTTAATCTCTGTAGTATTGTACTTGTATGCAGTTAAGTAACTGTTATTACCCTCTACCAACTATTCATTTTTCAAATTTATGCTTTTGTTTATTTTTTATTCCTTCCTACATTATACGACTTTTTTTTCTTACATTTTGCTGACTTTTTTCTATCCATTCACATAACTGTTTTTATATTTTTCAGATGTAGGAATTTATATATGGTGGATCATTGAGTTTGTAAATTATGACTGTTACTGGCGTAAAATTTGGTCTCTTCCAGTTAATTTATAATAACTGTGCACTGCGAGGAA
Source organism: Cherax quadricarinatus (assembly GCF_026875155.1). Lineage (NCBI taxonomy): Eukaryota > Metazoa > Arthropoda > Malacostraca > Decapoda > Parastacidae > Cherax > Cherax quadricarinatus. The sequence goes on from NW_026508207.1 coordinate 38,824, forward strand.
TCCGGGAAGGTATCCGTAGCTTCAGTCCCTCCGGGAAGGTATTCCCCGTAGCTTCAGTCCCTCACGGGAAGGTATCCCCCGTAAGCTTCGTCCCTCACGTGGGAGTATCCCCGTAGTAGCTTCGTCCCCTCACGGGGAAGGTTATCCCTGTAGTTCAGTCCTCTCACGGGAAGGTATCCCTGAGCATTCGTCCCTACGGGAAGTATCCCCGTAGCTGCGTCCCTCACGGGAAGGTATCCCGTAGCTTCAGTCCCTCACGGGAAGGTTATCCCGTTAGCTTAGTCCCTCACGGGAAGGTATCCCCGTAGCTTCAGTCCCTCACGGGAAGGTATCCCGTAGCTTCAGTCCTTCACGGAAGGATTCCCCGTAGCTTCAGTTCCCTCACGGGAAGGTATCCCGTAGCTTCAGTCTCTCACGGAGGTATCCGTAGCTTCAGTCCCTCACGGGTAAGGTATCCCCGTAGCTTCAGTCCCTCACGGGAAGAATAGATCCCTGTAGCTTCGCTCGGAGTCCTCACGCGGGAAGGTATCCAGTAGCGTCAGTCCCTCACGGGAGGTATCCCAGTTTAGTAGTTCAGTACCTCACGGAGGTATCCCCGTAGCTTCGTCCCTCACGGGAAGGTTATCCCAGTAGCTTCAGGTCCCTCACGGGAAAGGTATCACAGTTGCTTCAGTCCTCTCCGGGAAGGTATCCCGTAGCTTCAGTCCCTCCCTCACGGAAGGTATCCCAGTAGCTTCAGTCCCTCACGGGAAGGTATCCAGTAGCTTCAGTCCCTCACGGGAAGGTATCCCCTTTTGCTTCAGTCCTCACGGGGAATGGTATCCCAGTAGCTTCAGTCCCTCAGGGAAGGTATACCCGTAGCTTCGGTTCTATCACGGGAAGTATCCCCGTAGCTTCAGTCCCTTACGGGAAGTGTATCCCAGTAGCTTCAGTCCCTCACGGGAAGTATCCCAGTAGCTTCAGTCCCTAGGAAGGTATCCCAGTAGCTTTAGTCCCGATAGCGGGAAGGTATCCCCGTGCTTCAGTTCCCTCCACGGGGGAAGGTATCCCAGTAGCTTTCAGTCCCTCACGGGAAGGTAATCCAGTAGCTTCAGTCCCTCACGGGAAGGTATCCCCGTTAGCTTCAGGTCCTCGAGGGAATGGTATCCCAGTTGCTTCAGTCCCTCACGGGAAGGTATCACAGTTAGCTTCAGTCCCTCCGGGAAGGTATCAGTAGTAGCCTTCAGTCCTCACGGGAAGGTATCCCGTAGCTTCAGTCCCTCACGGGAAGGTATCCCAGTAGCTTCAGTCCCTCACGGGAAGGTATCCCCGTAGCTCTAGTCCATCACGGAAGGTATCCCCGTAGCTCCAGTCCCTCACGGGAAGGTATCCCCTCAGCTCCAGTCTCTCACGGGAAAGTATCTTCGTAGCTCTAGTCCCTCACGGGAAGGTATCCCCGTAGCTTCAGTCCCTCACAGGAGGGAGGGTATCCCCGTAGCTCCAGTCCCTCACGGGAGGGAAGGTATCCCAGTAGCTCTAGTCCCTCACGGGATTGAAGGTATCCCCGTAACTCCACTCTCTCACAGGAAGGTATCCCCGTAACTCCACTCTCTCACAGGACGGTATCCCCGTAACTCCACTCTCTCACAGGACGGTATCCCCGTAACTCCAGTCTCTCACAGGAAGGTATCCCCGTAACTCCACTCTCTCACAGGAAGATATCCCCGTAACTCCACTCTTTCACAGGAAGGTATCCCCGTAACTCCACTCTCTCACAGGAAGGTATCCCCGTAACTCCACTCTCTCACAGAAGGTATCCCCGTAACTCCATTCTCTCTCAGGAAGATATCCCCGTAACTCTACTCTCTCACAGGAAGATATCCCCGTAACTCCAGTCTCTCACAGGAAGGTATCCCCGTAACTCCAGTCTCTCACAAGAAGGTATCCCCGTAACTCCAGTCTCTCACAGGAAGGTATCCCCGTAACTCCAGTTTCTCACAGGAAGGTATCCTCGTAACTCACTCTGCACAGGAAGGTATCCCCGTAACTCCACTCTGTCACAGGAAGGTATCGCCGTAACTCCACTCTGTCACAGGAAGATATCCCCGTAACTCCAGTCTCTCACAGGAAGATATCCCCGTAACTCCAGTCTCTCGCAGGAAGGTATCCCCGTAACTCCATCTCTCACAGGAAGGTATCCCCGTAACTCCAGTCTCTCACAGGAAGGTATCCCCGTAACTCCCACTCTGTCACAGGAAGGTATCGCCGTAACTCCACTCTGTCACAGGAAGATATCCCCGTAACTCCAGTCCTCTCACAGGAAGATATCCCCGTAACTCCAGTCTCTCACAGGAAGGTATCCCCGTAACTCCAGTCTCTCACAGGAAGGTATCCCCGTAACTCCACTCTCTCACAGGAAGGTATCCCCGTAACTCCACTCTTTCACAGGAAGGTATCCCCGTAACTCCAGTCTCTCACAGGAAGGTATCCCCGTAACTCCAGTCTCTCACAGGAAGGTATCCCCGTAACTCCAGTCTCTCACAAGAAGGTATTCCCGTAACTCCAGTCTCTCACAGGAAGGTATCCCCGTAGTTACACTCTCACAGGAAGGTATCCCCGTAGCTACACTCTCACAGGAAGGTATCCCCGTAGCTACACTCCCTCACAGGAAGGTATCCCCGTATTTACACTCTCACAGGAAGGTATCCCCGTAGCTACACCCCTCACAGGAAGGTATCCCCGTAGCTACACCTCTCACAAAGGTATCCCCGAAATTTTCACTC
>NW_026508208.1:0-10241 GCF_026875155.1 Cherax quadricarinatus
AAACCACCTAAAAACCCTAAAAACCACCCAAAACCACCCTCAAAACCACTCAAAACCACTCAACAACCCCCCAAAAACCTCAAAAACCCCTCAAAACCCCCCAAACAACCACCTCAACAACCACCTCAAAACCACCTCAACAAAACCTCAACAACCACCTCAACAACCTCAATTAACCACCTCAATAACCACCTCAACAACCACCTCAACAACCACCTCAACAACCACCTCAACAACCACCTCAACAACCACCTCAATAACCACCTCAACAACCACCTCAACAACCACCTCAACAATCACCTCACAACCCAATAACCACCTCAAAAAACCCCCTCAGCAACCACCTCAACAACCACCTCAAAACCATTCAACAATCCCCTCAACCACCTCAACAGCCCTCCTTTGGTAGGTAAGACACATAGGCAATAGTTAGGCAACTTTATTCCGAACGTTTCGCCTACACAGTAAGCTTCTTCATCGAAACTACTGTGTAGGCGAAACGTTTCGGAATAAAGTTGCCTAACTGTTGCCTATGTGTCTTACCTACCAACCTTTCGGTATGTATACCATTTTGATATTCACCCCTTCTTTGACCTATGGCTAATACATTCTTTTAACTCCACGTCATCTTCTAAATTTATTCTCCATACATATACTTTTTTCAAGCCTCAATTTTTCCTCCAAACTTTTTTCCCTTCATTCACTCATCAGTGTACATTGGTTTCAAGATGTCCATTTGCCGACACGCTTCATCCTGACATTAAAACACTTTTACTTTCCCTTGTTCCTTATTTCTATTCTGATATCTCATCGCCTTATTCGTTTCTTTGTTTACATTTTAATCCCTTTCTGCTACACTTCCTTCCAGTCTCGCCAAAATCACTGCAATTTTTTCTTCATAATTCTCAAACGTAGTTACAAAGAGCATCTGTGACAGCTCCTACTACTGTTAGATTAATTTTCATTTACTTTCACGCCTTCCTAAACCCCAGCACTTATTTCTTTGGGTAATCTTATTTTTAAATATATTAATATTTACAGGGACAAACCCATGTATCGGCCTATTGTCTATTGTTATTGAAAATACAGTACTCATCTTCTCTCTTACCCTAATATGAGTCATATTCTTCATCATAAAACGTTTTTAGTGTCCAAGACTTTTTCTGTCCAAGCATGAGGCCTATCAACTCATTTCCATGTACCTACCGTCCCCCTGCCTTGGAACCAGCACTTCTGTCTTAGATCCAGCATCTTCTTTCTTGGGGTTTGGCCTCTCTTATCTAGAACTCAGCTTCTCATGTCTTGGAACTGCATCTCCTCTCCTGCTTGGATCTACCATCTCCATCTCCTGTCTTGGATCTACACTCCATCTGTCTTGGATCTACCATCTCCATCTCCTGTCTTTGGGCTCAAGATTTTTCCGTCTTGGACGCAGCCTCCCTTGTCTTGGAGCCAGCAGTCACTCTCTTGTTTCAGAAAATCTATATAATACTGACTAATGTGTGACACAAATATGTATTCAATGTTAGGTAACTTATTGAGGGGAATCGTTTGTCCATCACGAGCTATAACAGTTCAATAGCCAGCAAAAATAACAAAATTAGGAGTGTAGGAGACCAGGGTTTTTCCATGTAGGAACGCGGCTTTTATCAAAACCCCGCCTGAGTTAGCTTCCCTCGTTAATTAAACTTATAATTAACATGGAGTGTATTATGTTATGGCCATTATATATTTGCCTCTGTCCTCTGTATTTGTAGATTCAGTTTCAGGTGAGGGATTAAGAAAACGAACACATATTTCACTCACTGAATGATAAATGTTTACCCCACTTAAACATATTTATTGTGGAAACGTGTTTCCAGACAGTGGGCTTCATCAGTCCGATGCAAATAATGGTGAAGATCAGAAAAAGTTTTAAGTGATTAGTCCCTAAGCCTGGATTCGATGTAATCAGCCCATCAGTTTTGATAAGAATAGCATATACGCGGAAAAGGAGCTTATATACTGCAGACAGGTGAGGTGAAGCAGTCGTATACGGCGTCACATCGGACAAATTCACAGGTGGAAGAAGGTTATGCATATAAATTTAGGCAAAAGAAGTTTGTTTAGAAAAACACATAAGCAAACACTAAGACTTACTGATTAGAAAATATTTCGGTCCTGAGACCCTGATCACTTTTAACATACAGAGGTTGAAAGACATTATATACAGGCGGAGAGTGAGGTGTGAGTGCGGCATGGTGACCTGAAGAATGCCATGTTGAGATGAGGACTTGTAGACGATGAGATCATGTGACTCCTGTGTTGCTGGGTAGGTGATGGGTACTCAATCAGGCAAAGCACCACCTACCCACAGCAAACAGGGAGTCAACATGATACTCACCGTTTACCCCCTTATCCCATATGTCATTCTTCTGGTTCAACCAATGAGTCACTCACACCTTCACTCTCCACCTTTCAACCTCTTAATATGTTAGACAAATGATTTCAAGGTCCCAGGACCTAACAATCAATTTTTCAGTGCCTCTATGAAATTCTATGCAGACAGTCATTCTGTATATGGTATTTCAGACTACACATTTTTTCCAATTCATTTGAAAGTAACAATTAAAAATCACAAGAAAACAAACTTTTAACTGTGTTCTATCCTTATGAAATATATTTTTAATATTATATGTGAAGGTGACAATTTCACTATTTTGAATGCAAATTAGAATACTGATTCCTTGCAATAACTTGAGATACCTGTTTTGATCGCCTTCCAAACCTGAATGACTAGGTAGGATTGTAACCTGTGTGTGTTGATCCAACGTTACACTCTAAAATAAAATTAGGATTAGGAAACGAGGTTCTCGTGTAAGTGTTATAGGTGGCAACCCACAGTTTGGTAATAATTAGAATGCTTCAGAGTAATAATTAATGAAGTTTCTTCTCCAGACCTGATCGAATATTGGACTTTTCCGACAAATTGTTTTCCAATAAATATATGTGTCCTATGTAGTAGGTTGGTAGACGCAACCACCCAGGAGGTACTACCCTCCTGTGGTAGTAGGTTGGTAGACAGCAAACCACCTGGGTGGTAAACTACCGTCCTGTGGTAGTAGGTTGGTAGATAAGCAACTACACCCAGGGAGGTACGACCGTCCTGTGGTATAGGGTTGGTGGACAGCAAACCACCAGGGAGGTACTACCGTCCTGTGGTATTAGGTTTGGTAGACAGGCTAAACCACACAGGAGGACGAACTACCGTCCTGTGGTTAGATAGGTTGGTAGGACAAGCAACCAACCAGGGATGGTACTACCCGTCCTGTGGTAGTAGGTGTGGGACAGCAACCACCCACAGTGGAGGTACTACCGTACCTGTGGTAGTAGGCTTGGTGGACAGCAAACCACCCAGGCCGTCCTGTGGTAGTAGGTTGGTAGACAGCAACCACCCAGGGGGTACTACCGTCCTGTGGTAGTAGGTGGTAGACAGCAACCACCCAGGGAGGGACACCTCCTGTGGTAGTAGGTGGTAGAAAAGCAACCACCCAGGGAGGTACTACCGTCCTGTGGTAGTAGGTTGGTAGACAGCAACCACCCAGGGAGGTACTACCGTCCTGTGGTAGTAGGTTGGTAGACAGCAACCACCAGGGAGGTACTACCGTCCTGTGGTAGTAGGTTGGTAGACAGCAACCACCCAGGGAGGTACTACCGTCCTGTGGTAGTAGGTTGGTAGACAGAAACCACCCAGGGAGGTACTACCGTCCTGTGGTAGTAGGTTGGTAGACATCAATCATCAAGGGAGGTATTACCGTCCTGTGGTAGTAGGTTGGTAGACAGCAACCACCCAGGGAGGTACTACCATCCTGTGGTAGTAGGTTGGAACAGCAACCATCCAGGGAGGTACTACCGTCCTGTGGTAGAAGGTTGGTAGACAGCAACCATCCAGGGAGGTTCTACCGTCCTGTGGTGGTACGTTGGTAAACAGCAACCATCCAGGGAGGTACTACCATACTGTGGTAGTAGGTTGGTAGACAGCAACTACTCAGGGAGGTACAACCGTCCTGAGGTAGTAGGTTGGTAGACAGCAACCACCCAGGGAGGTACTACAGTCCTGTGGTAGTAGGTTGGTAGACAGCAACCACCCAATGAGCTACTACCGTCCTGTGGTAGTAGGTTGGTAGACAGCAACCATCCAGGGAGGTACTACCGTCCTGTGGTAGAAGGTTGGTAGACAGCAACCATCCAGGGAGGTACTACCGTCCTGTGGTAGTAGGTTGGTAGACAGCAACCATCCAGGGAGGTACTACCATACTGTGGTAGTAGGTTGGTAGACAGCAACCACTCAGGAAGGTACTACCGTCCTGTGTAGTTGTTGGAACAACACCGGAGACTACCGCCTGGGTAGTAGTTGGAGACAGCACCCCCCAGGGGGTACAACATCCCCGTGTATGGTTGGTAGACAGCAACCACCCAGGAGGTACTACCGTCCTGTGGTAGTAGGTGGTAACAGCAACCACCCATGAGCCCACTACCGTCCCCGTGTATAGGTGTAACACAACCTCCAGGAGACTACCGTCCGTGGTAAATTTGTAGACCCCCAACCATCCAGGGGGACTACCGTCCGTGGTAGTAGTGGAGACAGCAACCATCCAGGAGTACTACCAACCCCCGTGGTAGTAGTTGTAACACAACCACCCAGGGGGACAACCTCCGGGTAGTATTGTAACCGCAACCACCCAGGAGTACTACCGTCCTGTGGGTAGTTGAGACGCACCACCCAGGGAGGTACTACTGTCCTGGTATAGCTGGTAGACACAACCACCCAGGAGTACACCGCCTTGTAGTAGGTGGTAGACAGCAACCACACAGGGAGCTACTACCGTCCTGTGGTAGTAGTTGGTAACACAACCAAACCCCGGGAGCTTCTTCCGTCCTGTGGTAGTAGGCTGGTAGACAGCAACCACCCAGGGAAGTACTACTGTCCTGTGGAGTAGGTTGGTAGACAGCAACCACTCAGGGAGGTACTACCGTCCTGTGGTAGTAGGTTGGTAGACAGCAAACCCCCAGGGAGGGACTCCGTCCTGTGGTAGTAGGTTGTAGACAGCAACCACCCAGGGAGGTACTACCCTCCTGTGGTGGTAAGTTGGTAGAAGACAAAACCCCCCAGGGAGGTACTACCGTCCTGTGGTGGGAAGTTGGTAGACCACAACCACCCAGGGAGGTACTACCTCCCGTGGTAGTAGGGTTTGGGAGACAACAACCACCCAGGGAGGTACTACCGTCCTGTGGTAGTTGTTGGTAGACAACAACCACCCAGGAAAGGTACTACCGTCCTGTGGTAGTAGGTTGGGAGAAAAGCAACCACCCAGGGAGGTTAAATACCGTCCTGTGGTAGTAGGGTTGGTAGACAGCAACCACCCAGGGACTACTACCGTCCTGTGGGAGTAGGTTGGTAGACAGCAACCACCCAGGGAGGTACTACCGTCCTGTGGTAGTAGGATGGTAGACAGCAACCACCCAGGGAGGTAGTTCTGTCCTGTGGTGGTAGGGTTTGGGAAAAAACAACCCCCAGAAAAGCATACCGTCCTGTGGTAGTAGGTTGGTGACAGCAACCACCCAGGGAGGTACTACCGTCCTGTGGTAGTAGGTTGGTAGACAACAACCACTCAGGGAGGTACTACCGTCCTGTAGTAGTAGGTTGGTAGACAGCAACCACCCAGGGAGGTACTACCGACCAGTGGTAGTAGATTGGTAGACAACAACCACCCAGGGAGGTGCTACAGTCCTGTGGTAGTAGGTTGGTAGACAGCAACCACCCAGGGAGGTACTAACGACCTGTGGTAGTAGGTTGGTAGACACCAACCACCCAGGGAGGTACTACCGTCCTGTGGTAGTAGATTGGTAGACAGCAACCACCCAGGGAGGTACTACCGTCCTGTATTAGTAGGTAGGTAGACAGCAACCACCCAGGGAGGTACTACCGTCCTGTGGTAGTAGGTTGGTAGACAGCAACCACCCAGGGAGGCACTACCGTCCTGTGGTGGTAGGTTGGTAGACAGCAACCACCCAGGGAGGTACTACCGTCCCTGTGGGTAGTAGGTTGGTAGACAGCAACCTCCCAGGGAGGTACTACCGTCCTGTGGTAGTAGGTTGGTAGACAGCAACCACCCAGGGAGGTACTACCGTCCTGTGGGAGTAGGTTGGAAGACAGCAACCATCCAGGGAGGAACTACCGTCCTGTGGTAGTAGGTTGGTAGACAGCAACAATCCATGGAGGTACTACCGTCCTCTGGTAGTAGGTTGCTAGACAGTAACCAACCAGGGAGGTACTACCGTCCTGTGGTAGTAGGTTGGTAGACAGAAACCACCCAGGGAGGTACTACCGTCCTGTGGGAGTTTGGTTGGTAGACATCAATCACAAGGGAGGTATTACCGTCCTGTTTGGGATAGGTTGGTAGACACAACCCCCCAGGGAGGTACTACCATCCTGTGGTAGTAGGTTGGTAGACAGCAACCACCCAGGGAGGTACTACAGTCCTGTGGTAGTAGGTTGGTAGACAGCAACCACCCAATGAGCTACTACCGTCCTGTGGTAGTAGGTTGGTAGACAGCAACCATCCAGGGAGGTACTACCGTCCTGTGGTAGAAGGTTGGTAGACAGCAACCATCCAGGGAGGTTCTACCGTCCTGTGGTGGTACGTTGGTAGACAGCAACCATCAAGGAGGTACTACCGTCCTGTGGTAGTAGGTTGGGAGACAGCAACCACCCAGGGAGGTCAACAGTCCTGTGGTATAGGTTGGAGAAGCAACCACCAGGGAGGACTACCGTCCTGTGTTAGTAGGTTGGTAGACAGCAACCACTCAGGGGGGTACTACCTCCTGTGGAGTAGGTTGGTAGACAGCAACCACTAGGAGGTACTAACGTCCCTTTGGGGGGGTAGGTTGGTACACACAACCACCCAGGGAGGTACTACCGTCCTGTGGTAGTAGGTTGGTAGACAACAACCACCCAGGGAGGTACTACCGTCCTGTGGTAGTAGGTTGGTAGACAGCAACCACCCAGGGAGGTACAACAGTCCTGTGGTAGTAGGTTGGTAGACAGCAACCACCCAGGGAGGTACTACCGTCCTGTGGTAGTAGGTTGGTAGACAACAACCACCCAGGGAGGTACTACCGTCCTGTGGTAGTAGGTTGGTAGACAGCAACCACCCAGGGAGGTACTACCGTCCTGTGGTAGAAAGGGTTTGGGAGACACAACCACCCAGGGGGGTACTACCGTCCTGTGTAGTAGGGGTTTATAGACAGCAACCACACAGGGAGTACTACCGTCCTGTGGTTGTAGGTTGGTAGACAACAACCACCAGGGAGGCAAATACCGTCCTGTGGTAGTAGACTGGTAGACAGCAACCCCCAGGAGGTACTACCGTCCTGTGGGAGTAGGTTGTAGACAGCAACCACCCAGGGAGGTACTACCGTCCTGTGGGAGTAGGTTGGAAGACAGCAACCATCCAGGGAAGGAACTATCGTCCTGTGGTAGTAGGTTGGTAGACAGCAACAAACCCAGGGAGGGACTACCGTTTCCCCTGGTAAGTGCTAGACATAACCAACCAGGGAGGTACTACCGTCCTGTGGTAGTAGGTTGGTAGACAAAACCACCCAGGGAGGTGCTACATCCTGTGTAGGTTTGGTAAGACAGCAAACCACCCAGGGAGGTACTACCGTCCTGTGGTAGTAGGTTGGTAGACAGCAACCACCCAGGGAGGTACTACCGTCCTGTGGTAGTAGGTTGGTAGACAGCAACCACCCAGGGAGGTACTACCGTCCTGTTTAGAGGTAGTAACAGGAACCACCCAGGGAGGTACTAAACCCTCCTGTTGGGAGTAGGTTGGTAGACAGCAACCACCCAGGGAGGCACTACCGTCCTGTGGTGGGAGGTTGGTAGACAGCAACCACCCAGGGGACTACCCTCCTGGGGGTAGTAGGTTGGGGAGACAGCAACCTCCCAGGGAGGTACTACCGTCCTGTGGTAGTAGGTTGGTAGACAGCAACCACCCAGGGAGGTACTACCGTCCTGTGGGAGTAGGTTGGAAGACAGCAACCATCCAGGGAGGAACTACCGTCCTGTGGTAGTAGGTTGGTAGACAGCAACAATCCATGGAGGTACTACCGTCCTCTGGTAGTAGGTTGCTAGACAGTAACCAACCAGGGAGGTACTACCGTCCTGTGGTAGTAGGTTGGTAGACAGAAACCAGCCAGGGAGGTACTACCGTCCTGTGGTAGTAGGTTGGTAGACATCAATCATCCAGGGAGGTATTACCGTCCTGTGGTAGTAGGTTGGTAGACAGCAACCACCCAGGGAGGTACTACAGTCCTGTGGTAGTAGGTTGGTAGACAGCAACCACCCAGGGAGGTACTACCATCCTGTGGTAGTAGGTTGGTAGACAGCAACCACCCAGGGAGGTACTACAGCCCTGTGGTAGTAGGTTGGTAGACAGCAACCACCCAATGAGCTACTACTGTCCTGTGGTAGTAGGTTGGTAGACAGCAACCATCCAGGGAGGTACTACCGTCCTGTGGTAGAAGGTTGGTAGACAGCAACCATCCAGAGAGGTTCTACGGTCCTGTGGTGGTACGTTGGTAGACAGCAACCATCCAAGGAGGTACTACCGTCCTGTGGTAGTAGGTTGGTAGACAGCAACCACCCAGGGAGCTACAACAGTCCTGTGGTAGTAGGTTGGTAGACAGCAACCACCCAGGGAGGTACTACCGTCCTGTGGTAGTAGGTTGTAGACAGCAACCACTCAATGAGGTACTACCATCCTGTGGTAGTAGGTTGGTAGACAGCAACCACTCAGGGAGGTACTACAGTCTTGGGGTAGTAGGTTGGTACACAGCAACCACCCAGGGAAGTACTACCGTCCTGTGGTAGTAGGTTGGTAGACAACAACCACCCAGGGAGGTACTACCGTCCTGTGGTAGTAGGTTGGTAGACAGGAACCACCCAGGGAGGTACTACCGTCCTGTGGTAGTAGGTTGGTAGACAGCAATCATCCAGGAGGTATTACCGCCTGTGGGATAGGTTGGTAGACAGGGAACCACCCAGTGAGGTAGTACAATCCTGTGGTAGTAGGTTGGTAGACAGCAACAATCCAGGGAGGTACTACCGTCCTCTGGTAGTAGGTTGCTAGACAGTAACCAACCAGGGAGGTACTTTCCGTCCTTGTGTAGTAGGTTGGTAGACAGAAACCACCCAGGGAGTACTACCGTCCTGTGGTAGTAGGTTGGTAGACAGCAATCATCCAGGGAGGTATTACCGTCCTGTGGTAGAAGGTTGGTAGACAGCAACCACCCAGTGAGGTAGTACAATCCTGTTATAGTAGGTTGGTAGACAGCAACGACCCAGGGAGGTACTACAGTCCTGTGGTAGTAGGTTGGTAGACAGCAACCACCCAATGAGCTACTACCGTCCTGTGGTAGTAGGTTGGAAGACAAACCACCAAGAGTACAACCGTCCTGTGGTAGAAGGTTGGTAGACAGCCACCATCCAGGGAGGTTCTACCGTCCTGTTGTGGTACGTTGGTAGACAGCAACCATCCAGGGGGGTACTACCATACTGTGGAAGTAGGTTGGTAGACAGCAACCACTCAGGGAGGTACAACCGTCCTGTGGTAGTTGGTTGGTAGACAAACACCCAGGGAGGTACTACCGTCCACTGGTGGTACGTTGGTAGACAGCAACCATCCAGGGGTACTTTCCGTCCCCGTGGGATAGGTTGGTAGAAAGCAACCACCCAGGGGGGTACTACCGTCCTGTGGTAGTAGGTTTGGGAGACAGCAACCACCCACGGAGGTACTAACAGTCCCGTGGGAGTAGGTTGGTAAGACAGCAACCAACCAGGAGGTACAACATCCTGTGGTAGTAGGTTGGTATACAGCAACCACCCAGGGAGTACTACCGTCCTGTTTGGTAGTAGGTTGGTAGACAGCAACCACTCAGGAGGTACTAAAGTCCTGGGTAGTAGGTTGGTAGACAACACCCCCCAGGGGGGTACTAAACCCCCTGTGGGAGTAGTTGGTAGACAGCAACCACCCAGGGGGGTACTACCGTCCTGGGTATAGGTTGGTAGACAACAACCACCCAGGGAGGTACTAAACCCTCCTGTGGGAGTAGGTTGGTAGACAGCAACCACCCAGGGGGGTACTACCCCCTGTGGTAGTAGGTTGGTAGACAAAACCCCCCAGGAAAGGTACTACCCC
>NW_026508209.1:0-14150 GCF_026875155.1 Cherax quadricarinatus
AATTTAAACTCAGAAAGGAAAAGGCAGACGCTAAAGGAACATACGAGGGAGCAAGAGAAAAAGGAATGAGACAAAAAAACGGCAAATGCGGGCCCACAATAAGGGACTACTTTCAGACCAACGTATGCATAGAAAAAACACAAGGCATGGGGAAAAGGGTAACATAGGCAATGAGACACAAACGTAAAAAAATTGTCACATAAGGCTTAACAAGGAAAGCAAGGCACAAGGCATAATAACCGGTTTGAATGGACCCTACTTAGAAAGAGTTGAGAATCCGCAGGAGGACTTGGCGCCTTTAATTAGCTTGACAAACTAGGGGGAATGTAAAGGGAGGAGATCCGGCGGATTTGTCCCATGAACAATGGCAAGAATTTTAAGATTTTCACAGTTGTGGCAATCTGCCTTCAAGGAAATTTGAAGGGTTACCATGCCCAACCATCGATCGAAGAAAAGGGCAAGAAACTTGCGTTATCACATCGGGAAAGTACGTGAGCTGTGAAAATTTACAAGGAAAAATCTGGGACAAGAGGACGTCTATGAGGGTAATGAAATGGGTTTTCGTACTAGAAAATTTAAATCCACGAGAAGTAACCCAAATGGGAAACTCAGTCAATCGCATCTTAAAGGGAGGCCACTACCAGGTGAGTCAGTGCCTGCATAAGCTATAGTGAAGTCATCCACATAGTGACGACCAAATATGTAATGGAAGAACGGAAGGTAGTCATTAAAAGCAAGAAAAAAAAAGGGGTAGTGCTAGGACACAACCTAGTGGGACTCCCTCGGCTTAACAAAGTCTGAGGAACGAGCGCCATGGACACAAAAATGTCGGGGTAGATAAGAAAAGAAGCAAGGAAGTGGTAGATTCCCACAGAACCCTAAGGAGTGGGTTTGGCTAAAATTCACCTCCAAGTGGTGTCAATGCCTTTCAAGATCAACAAAGCCTGCAGGACAGAGCGTTTGTTAGCAATGGCATTTTGCACTTTGTACTAAGTGAGAAAGGGTCCAAAGTAGAGGGGCCCTTGCAAAAGCCATATTGGCGAGGAGAAAGACTATTTTGGGTCTCAAGTACCTATCAAGTCATTCCCCAAATCGTTCCATCACCTTACAGATACACGGTCAGAGAAATGAGGTATAAGGCCCTGTGGCATACAAAGAGTACGTAACCTTTATTTGGCGCATGTACACACCCCATTTACAGGCCATCTCCCCAACCAGGCGAACCCGGGACTAGGGTTGGACAATGAGGCCCCCTCGTTCAATCAGTACCCAGGTTCCAGCCAATGAAAGATGGTTTTGGCAATCACAGAGGTGGTGTGGGTACCACTCACCTGTCTACCCTTGTCATTCCCATTCTAGAGCTGTTGAAGCACGGTCTGCTCTCTAGTGGCTTCTATTCTGGCCCTTGCTTACCGTGGAGTGCACTTAAACCTATTGTTTTTACATAGTGTAAATTTGCGTACATACTTCTGTTCTAATTGGTGAATGATAATATAAGTCAAAAGTTTTTTCTGCTGTGTTTATTTTGCTCCCTTTACAAACCCCGGATAACAGGCCTTTTTTTTTGGGCTCCTGGGTTGTAATAAGCCCCGAGGTGCCTGGTTTGCTAAACGGAAGTATGATAGCAGATTTCTGTGTCGAGGGAGAACCCTTCGTGTCCAAATAAAATTGAAAAGACACTTTAAAAGGACTGTAGAATGCAGATTGTGTAGTATGCTGATTTTGAAAATCATCAGGCCCAGCTTTCCAATGACTGGCAAGGGAAAGCGTGGACTCTAGTTCTAGGAGAGTGAAAGATAAGTTTAAATTCCATTCCATTTGAAGAAAAAAACCAAAGGCAATTGCTCGTTGTAGACTTAGACACAAGAATGAGGGACAGAGGGAAGCCCTTGGGAGACATGGACAAGATAGTTCCCAATTCCATGGCTACTTCAAGGTTCCTGCAACACTAACACCTGCAACCCACAAAATGGAAGCTGGGTCCAGAGCATACTTTGCCACACAACATCCAACCTTCTCCAAACCACAAAACATAGGGGAAGTCGAGGTAATGGTAGACAAGTATCTTGCCAACAAGTGGATTTAGCATTGGTATGACGTGGGAAGCAACTGCCCTTGCCCACTTAATATCCAAAAGACAATGTGAGGTCCGATTATATCAATAATGGCCCCACACAGCATATTCAAACGCACTGCATAGGCACACACAGAGACCACCAAGGCACGCATGTCTGAGAATGCCTGCTTGAGGTTTGAGGAATAGAACGTGATGCTACAGCCAAAACTAAGGTTGAAAACTGGGGCACCAGCTCATCAATAGGGGACGAAGAAGGGTCCCCACAAAAAGCAGTAAGATGAAGTATAAATCCCAATTCGCTTATCCAAATTGCCAACGGGGCTACGAGGCAGCCGGGAATACATAGTAAAAGTAAGAAAAAGAAAGTGATCCTATCTTGCAATCCGGAGAACAGATCAAGCGTAATCAAGTGTGATTGACGAGGGCAGATAAAAAACATCAATGCAAGAGAGAGACTGAGTGCAGAGTCACAAAGGGTTGGAGAAATGAGAAGTCTCTTCAACTGATTACCACGAAAGTCACAGTGGGACCCTCCCAAAGATGATGCTGAGCATTAAAATCACCTAAAAACAAGATGGGCAATGGCAGAGAATAGATCAAGAATTTTATATCCAAGATACAGAATGCACAGGAAGGGGAGAGATATAGAGAGCAAACTGAAATACCATCTTGCAAATAAATACGGGCTTCAGTATAATGCAGCAGAGAAAAACAAAGACCTGTTGATACAGTATACCAACGGCACAAGAAGTCACTCTCATTACATGATTCATCAGAAAGGGATCAGAAGAATGCAACATCACATAGCCTGAAAAGGACGTATAACCCTAAACATACTAGGGAAACTGGGAGAGGAACACCTGAGCTCTCCCCGATTACCCGAGGCCACAATATTTCATTGTAAATAAGACATCATTCCACAAAGACAAGTATGCCAAAATTAAGAAGCGATATATCTATGGGCAATTGGGGTTTGGGTGAAGTCAATTGTGGAGGCAATGGAAGCATGTAAGCAAGGAGGAATCAGAATTCTGTGAAGGAAAAGACTGCTGTGAGGGTTGTGAGAAATAAGGAGTAGAAGGAGGCGTGCCGGTGTCCATCAAGGGTTTCATCTCCACAAAATAGTCGGAGATAGCATCAACTGTCTCAGCAGATAAGGAAGATGCCAATACCATGACTTCAGAGACAGGCAAGGTGGAGCAAGTATATATTGGGGAGACTATGGGGGGAACAAACAGGTCTGAGAGGGAAAGGGAGTATGAACCTGGAGAGATGAGCCAGCGGGACAGAGAGTCCTGCTGTGGAACAGGAGAGGGAGCCTGGAAGGTACTGGGGAGGAAAGGAGAAGGAACCACACGAGGGGGGTGAACCTCCACCTTAGTGAGAGTTAGAAAGGGAGTGAGAACTAGGCACCAGGCCAAAAAAGGAATTGTAAGCACCAGAGGAATGCAAAGAGATTTGGGCTTATGACACAGGTTAAATTCGCGGGTAATAAGCACAAAGATGATGCAGGCGTGTGAGGACTTGAAAATTGAGAAACTAGCGGGTAAGAAGTAGAGGTAGGAATAGGTAAGGAGGTGGGGGTTTCTGGGGGTAAAACCACAAAAGAATTAAAGATGGTGGTAACCTCAAAGACACGACCCCAGAGGAGCTGGTAGGCGGAGGACCGCCAAGGTTGGAAGTCTCCTAGCTACTCGAGAATAAGGGACACAAGGAAGATTCTCTTAAAGGCAGAGCTGAGAGACAACCATAACATAAGTAAGGCCTTCACTCTACTTAAGAGACAGATTTCTCATTCATTAAGATAGACCTGACATCGGTGGAAAAAAAGAATGAGGTTCATTGCATTTGAGACAATGGGGGGAAAACTGCAAGATGTATCGGAAATGACTACAGCACCCCCAAATTGGGCACCTTCACCACAGATCTGCAGTATTTAGCAGGGTACTGAGCGCCACAATTTCGACACTGTGGAGGGTAGGTACCACTTTACAGACCTCTAGGTGATGGCCCCCGAAATAAATGGAGGACAGGAGTTCACGGCAGTCAAAGGTTAAGCAGGCGATGTTACTGGGAAAGTCCCTTTCCACCCATGAGCGGGCACATCACAAATGTATCCACTTTGAGAACTGAAAGGTCTTGAAGGGCCTCTGTTCATACCATATGACCCATTATTTATCGTCCAATTTTCATTTTTTTTTTTTTTTGTATATTAAAAGTATCTTTCTATCATGCACTGACAAGTTCAATAAGATAGCCCAACAAAAAACTGAGAAAAAAATATTTACCAATAATCATATATAAACTTACTGTGAGTGGGACTGGGAGGAGCCTTTGGTATTGCCTACGGATAACCCAATGCTAATCTGAATTAATCACAGTTCCCTTTTACT
Organism: Cherax quadricarinatus; assembly: GCF_026875155.1. Lineage (NCBI taxonomy): Eukaryota > Metazoa > Arthropoda > Malacostraca > Decapoda > Parastacidae > Cherax > Cherax quadricarinatus. The sequence goes on from NW_026508209.1 coordinate 4,471, forward strand.
GTAATTTATCCTACCTTCATTCTTAAAAAAAATAAAGTTAGTATTGGTTTTGACATTTAGCAAAATATCTGCCTTTACCTTCACACAAATCAAAAAAATTAAGATACCTCAAAAAAATAAACACCAGTTTGTAAAACAACCTTTCTTTTATGGTGTCTGTGAATTTAAATTGCATTCCTATCATTATATAAATTCCAAGATAACCCAAAGAAAAAGATCACCCAACCGAATTTTTTTTTTTCAAGTAAATAGAAATTTTTCTCAGTTTTATTATGCATTATGAGTGTATATCGCATTTTAGCCTTGTACGTATTCTCTAATACAAGTACCCTGGAGGTTATAAGGAGATAGGATTATCCCCCATCCCCAAGACGTAACATGATACTCCGTGGGACCGCTCAGTGATATGCCAAATATTCATTCGGGAGTATTTCCCATGCTTTTTTTTTTATTCATATTGTATGTTATGTCATATTAGATCAATTGCCATAGATAAATAAGCCAGTGTGTTTATATTAGTGTAATAAGAAGTATATTCACAGCCGTCACCAACTCAGAAATTCCTGCTGACAAAAGCAAATATTCTCAGATGGTTCCTGATTGGATTCGACTCTGTTTTTAGCTCCACCCACACTGTTATGATGCCACATATCATTATATTAAAAAAGAATAATACAATGTGAAAAATCGTGAAAAAAAAAATATGAAAATTGACATGTCAGCAGACCTGCTACAGATGGTGGCATCGCCAATGCATTATAAATGACTAAAATTTTCCTTTAGGAACATAAATAGAAAAATTTTATTCTTGTACCAGTGTGTTGCCAAGTAGTTAAGCTATTTTTCTATATAAACTAGCTCAATTTTCATATTTTTTCAAATATTTTTCTTAATTCATGTGGCGGGGTGCTAATTATCAGTTCCCCCTGAAGGACTAATTGCTCCAAAATATCATTGCTGCAAGACAGAAATCACACTTTACAAAGTATGCGGTAAAACCATCGTACCACTGCAAAAACTGAGAGTAGCATCTTGTGAACTGTGATAGGAATGTTACAGCATGCTTGTGAACTGTGATAGGAATGTTCCCAGCATGCTTGTGAACTGTGATAGGAATGTTATCAGTGGAAGTAAGATGGGAAAGATCATGAGCTTGCTCTGCATTCTGAACTGTAATGATTTGCGCACCGCTTCGAAGAGCGTGAAAGGATATATTTTGGCCAATTTGTTGTAAAAGAGCTTCACCAATACTATGTCTGAAAGATAATCAGTTGGAGATGTTGGTTGTAGGGAAAAGAATTAGTCCACTGCATACTTATAAACATGGTTCATAAAGGAAGTGGGTATCGTTTGGGTCATTTCTGGGTGGAATGAGTACACATCGAAGAACCGTCCTCAGCAAATGGTCTGGAATGTTTGGGGTGTAGTTCCATGGGCGGCCCAACCTGAGTAGGTGAGTGATCCAAAAACCATGGCACCATATTTTGGGTAAGCCAGATGCATAGTTAAAATGTGCAAGAGCGCAGAAGGTACAGGGGTATGGAAAGTCGGAAATGGTCCAATAACGAAGCCGGGGTCAAACAGGATAGGGTAACAACAAGGGGTCTGGACGAGGAGGGTTATCATGAAATGAAGACTCCATGATGATGGTACTTCTTTCTTACTATTATTTCAAAGAAAAAAAAAAGAAAGAAAGAAAGAAAAAGAGGGACAGCGGGGGGACAGTCCACTAGAAGGCATGATAGAGCTGAAAGTTCCCCCTCTCATCCAAGAGGACCTTGAGACCATGAGCATTGAAAGATGCGGTGTGGAACCCATCCCATACCCTACCCCTTCAAGCCAGTAAACCAACACTCGGGGAAATAGCAACCTCACATCTACCAAGCTATTTTGGCAGATAAAAGAGAGGGTGATTGAAAACTGGCCATAAAGCATACATCCTTTGGCTGCCACCTCCCGAACCGACAGGCAGCCTCTGGAGATACACCCATCACCTGCGGACACCCCGCCCCACCTCTTAGAAATCTGGGAAGGGAGCAGGGGGTCTCCAGATAATCCAGATTCTACAGCAAACTGCACCACACCCAGGAAACCTCATAGAGCGGGATGGACCCTGGCACACTTCCCCCTACCTAGAAACCATAATGCCAGAGGGGAAGACCCCGAGGGCTACAAACAGGAAAGGGGAAAGGGAGGGTTGAGAGAGGGAGGAAAGGGGTAAAAAGGGGATGGGGAGATGGGATAGGGAAGGGAGGATTGCGGGGTAATTAGGTTTCGGTCTGAGGAAGGAGACCAAAGGGTCTAATTCCTCAGAGCAAGAGCCTCTTTGCCATGTCAAGAAGCCTTCCTTGAAGAGGTGTGGGGGGTAGCTCCTAGGGGGAATGAAAGGCTGGGAAATCCCCCTCTGCGCCCAAGAGTACCCCAGCACCGCAAGTAGTGGGAGGTGCAGCATGAAACCCGTAAACCCAAAATTTACCCTTCATGCCATTAAACCACATCTTAGCAACCTCACATCTACAAGCCATCTCGGTGGAAAAAGAGAGAGAGCAGCCGGGTACCCCGCTACAAGGCATACCTCCTTCGGGCCCCCACCCTCTGGAATCCGAAAGGCAGCTCCAGAGATACATTCGTCCCCGAAAGACACCCAAAGCCACCCCTGGGGGTGGCTTTGGGTGTAAAGTCCAACAATCACTTCCCAACAAAAAAGGGTGCAATAAAAATAAATGGCACAGAAAAGAAAAATTTTATTGAATGTCAGTCTATACAAATTTCAAACCTTATATCACTAATTCCTACACACAGCTCTATATAAGTACACTGAATTAAGTATCTCACATCCCCTCCCATAAAAAATATATATAAAATATTTTTTTTTAAAAATTAAGTACTGGGAAAATTGCAGAATTATAATATTATTACATTTAAGTTTAATAAAGTGTAACAGAGACAGATTCACAAGAATTTTTTTGAAAATAAAAAAATAATAGTGACTAAAGCCCCCACATGATTATCTGGACAATTTAATAAACAAAAATTAGTGGTTTAGTTTGCCCTACAAACTATGCTGTACATTCATCCTCGCTTATGATTCACAATGAGAAATTTTGCTCTTTCAGTCTTTTAACATAAAGCACACATCTTTATCTTTGTTACCTTAGTACAAACCTCTCCCCAACAACACTTCCGAACAAATACAAAACACCTGCAAGAAAAAATGCCAACGAATGCAAACATCACGCAAATCAGTTTGCCTTTTGTACTTCCGCGTGCATCTCTGAAAAATTGTGTGTTTTTTTAACAGTTTTTGCTCATGAGCTATTAATAAAGGCTGATAAAAGTTGAAAAATTCTATAGTGAAAGTTTAACCAACAAAATCCTCTAGAAAGCTTAAGACATTGAAATTAAGGTGAAATAATGAAGCTTATGATGGTGGAATGCTAGTTGTAATCTCTAGTTTTTAATAGCATAACAGAAGCTCCAAAACTTTTAGCATAATCTAACATGTTCCCAAAGTTTGTTTCAAGCTTAGGTGATTTTAATTTATAATTTTCCACTTTAGGACATTTAGTAATGTAGCCCCAATTATAACATTGTTCCCAAAAGGTAATACATTATAAACAAGGAAACATTAAACTGTTTGGAGGGGGGGGTCATACAGCAAAGGACAGGTCCACTTCCTTGGACAAAGAGCCCCTCACCAGGGGGAACCCCCATTACAAAATTTTGCTTTGCAAACTCTGAAGGAACATGAATGTTCATTAAAAGCAGGGACTGCCTGTATACAACTACAGAAAAAACAAAACCAAGAAAAATCATGCTGTTTACATGTGAATTGTATACACTACAACAAAAGAAAAAACCATACCAAAGAAATTTTTACAATATTAATCACCTTACCAGAAAACAAAGTGATAGGCACTGCACACGACACATGCAAACACCACATGCGCACATGCACAAACGCACGCACACGCACAAACACACGCCCCACACATACGCACGCACGCCGCCACACACACACACCCCACACACACACACAAAGCTACTGTAACTGTTTTTTCAATGGGTTTGAAAAAAAAGGCCAACTTCAATTGAAAAACTCAGCAATGTCAAAATAAAAGTTTTATTTCACCAAGATGGGGAAATAAAAAGCAAGCATTTACCAAGCTCCAAAACTTTAAAACATAAATACATATAATATATAAATAATATATATATATTTTTATATAAATATATATATATAAATATATATTATATATATATTATTAAAGAAGCAAAAAGAACTTGCGCATTACATGGCAGCAAAATTATTTGATCAAGTTTTTATGGAGTGAATTATCTTTCATGACTTTGTACCATACAAATGTGGAATGGTGAGTCGATCAATCGTATTAAAAACATCACTATAAATAGAATAACTTTATGACTAGAGTGTATATAATAGAGTATTTTTATGACTAGCTATTGCTCACAGGGGCACCGCTGAGGCCAGAGTCTAGTGTTTAAAATAGTGAGGCATTGTCAAGTTACAAGAAGAACTAATGTATCAAAATGATGGTAAGTCATAAACCCTAAACCGAGACATTGCTGATAGTAAGGTGGTGCTGTTTTTCATCATGTTAAGATCTGGATGTCTCTCATGATGTTATGACATGGGTGTGTCCCGATGATGTTATGATCTGGTGTGTCACATGTTATGACCTGGGTGTGTCTCATGATGTTATGATCTGGGGGTTGCTCAGATGTTATGACCTGGGTGTGTCTCATGATGTTATGATCGGTGTGTTCCCTGAAAGTTATGACCTGGGGGTGTCTCATGTTTTTGACCGGGTGTCTCATGACCTGGGTATGTGTCATGATGTTTATGACCGGGTCTCTCAGGATGTTATGACCTGGGTTCTCCATGACCTGGATGTGTCTGATAGACCTGGGTCTCTCTCATGACCTGGGGATGTGTCATGATGTTATGACCTGGGGTGTCTCATGACCTGGGTTCTCTCATGACCTAGGTATGGGGGTCATGATGTTATGACCTGGGTGTGTCTCATGATGTTATGACCCGAGTACATGACCCGGGTATCATGATGTTTTACCTGGGTGTGTTTCATGACCTGGGGATGTGTCATATGTTATGACCTGGGTGTGTCATGATGCTATTACCTGGGTGTGTGTCATGATGTTATGACCTGGGTGCATCATTATGCTATGACCTGGGTTTGTCATATGTTATGACCGGATAATGTCTAATAACCGGTGTCTCATGACCTGGGTGTGTCATGAGTTATTACTTGGGTATGTGTCATGATGTTATGACCTGGGTGTCTCTCATGACCTGGTATGTGTCATGATGTTATGACCTGGTTGTGTCATTGTTATGACCTGGGTATGTCTCATAACCTGGATGTCTCATGACCTGGAAGTGTCAGATGTTTTACCCGGGTGTTCATGATGTTTTGAACTGGGGGACTCAATAACTGGGTGTCATGATATTACCTGGGGTGTCATGATGTTATGACCAGGGGTGCATTATGTATGGCCTGGTTTCTATGATGTATGACCTGTTATTGGGCCCTGATGTTATGACCTGGGTGCATCATGATGTTATGACCTGGTCATGATGTTTTTGGCCCAGGTGTCATGATGTTAAGACCTGTGTGTCATGATTTAAGACTGGGTGTCATGATGTTAAGACCTGGGGATGTCATGATGTGTGACCTAGTGTATTAAAGATGCTATGACCTTGGTGTGTCATGTGCTATGACCTGGGTTTTTATCATGAACTATGACCTGGTTGTCATGAAGGGTTTTAATGGCCTGGGTGTATCATGATGCTATGACCTGGGTGTTCAGGATTTAGGCCTGGTGTATCATGATGCCCATGACCTGGTTTGGCATGATGTATGGGCCCGGTGCATCAGATGCTATACCTGGATGAAAGTGGTGTTATGACCTGGGTGAAAAAGCCATGATAGACCTGGGTGTATATGTTCTGGCTGAGTGCAGTTAACCCGGCATCAGAAACAACCTGGGTGCCTTACAGGGGTCTTCGCACATTGCTCACGACTTCAGGAGTACATTTGTCTTATGCCTGGGTGGTCACACTTACCATGACATGGGGTATTGGTCACATGACACATCTTGCTGCAAAACTTTCACTCCAAAGATTTGGGTTTTCCCGCCCCTCAAAAAAAAAAACCAGCATCACCAATTACCAAAAAAAAAGGATATCCCACTTGACTGGATAAAGATACAAGATCCCCCTTCCAAAGGGGTTCAGTTTTTTTAAGGCATAAATAATATGCGAACCAAGCACAAAAACCCACATTATGATATTAGTTTACATACAGAACCCCTATATGCATAGGGTGTTAATGACATTAGAGCAACATAAACAAAAGAATTACATACTACAAAAAAAACGAAACAAGACTTTTTTTTTTCAGGTATATAAAAGTGGTTTCCAGCAGCTGACCAAAAAATTGGGTAATTTGTGGTTACTACACAACCTCGTATACTAACATGTCCAGGGCAAAACTATACCCAAATTATTACCCCACACAACATTACCCTACCACTACTAAGTCATAGAACAAGTATACCAAAGAATAATGATGCATGGGGGGTCCTATTTACAAATGTAAGTTGACTAAAACTTGAAAACAACTACAATGGGGCCATACAAGGTCCTGTACCATTTATATCATACTAGTAACAGTACCAGTGTATCACCCAAAACAGTACCATTTTTATAACTAGTACAGTACCATGTGTATCAACTAGAACAGTACCATGTTTATACTAGTACAGTACCATGTGTATCAACTAGCACAGTACCATGTGTATCATACTATTTCAGAAAAATGTGTATCATACTAGTACAGTACCATGTGTATCATACTTTGTACAGTACCATGTGTATCATACTTGTACAGTACCATGTGTATCATACTAGTAAGTACCATGTTATCATACTAGTACAGTACCATGTTATCATACTAGTACAGTACCTGGAATCATACTAGTACAATACCATGTAAACATACTAGTACAGTACCTGTGTATTATACTATACGTACCATGTATATCATACTAGTACGGGACCATGTTTACATACTAGTACTGTATCATACTAGACGTACATGTGTACAAATATACAGTACCATGTGTATCATACTAGTAAGTACCATTGTATCATAATAGTACAGTACCCTTGTATCATACTAGTAAGTAACATGTGTATCATACTAGTACTGGGATCAACTATACAGTATCTTTTGTATCCTACTAGTACAGTACCATGTGTATCATACAGTACATACCTTTTGTATCATACTAGTACTGTATCATACTAGTACAGTAATTGTGAAACATACAGTACTTGTATCATACTATACAGTACCATGTGTATCTATAGTACAGTACCTTTTGTATCATACTAGTACTGTATCATACTAGTACAGTACCATGTGTATCAAACTAGTACAGTACTAATGTGTATCATACTAGTACAGTACCATGTGTAAACATACTAGTACAGTACCATGTGTATCATACTATTTCAGTACCTTTTGTATCATACTAGTAGAAAATAACCCTGTGTATCATACTAGTACAGTACCAGTGTATCAACCAGTACTAGTTTTCATTCTAGTAAGTACCCTGTGTATCATACTAGTACAGTACCTTTTGGGATCATACTAGTCAGTACCTTGTGTATCATACAGTACTGTATCATACTAGTACATACCATGTGTTCATACTAGTACAGTACCCTGTGTATCATACCTAGTACAGTACCATGTGTATCATACTAGAGTACCATGTGTTATACCCGATTTTCTTTAGTACAGTACCATGTTATCATACTAGTACAGTACATGGGATCATACCAGTACTGATCATACTAGTACATACCATGTGTATCATACTAGTACAGTAACTTGTGTATCATATAAGTACAGTACCAAAGTGTATCATACTAGTACGAACCCTGTGTATCATACCAGTACCTGTTATCATAAGTACAGTACCTTTGTATCATAATACAGTACCTGTATCATACTAGTACAGTACCATGTGTTATCCATAACTTTAAAGTAAGTAACATGTGTTATCCCTACTATTACAGTACCATGTTGCATACTTAGTACAGTACCTTTTGTATCATACTAGTAACCTTTTTATCATACTAGTACAGTACCTTGTGTATCATACTAGTACAGTACCATGTATATCATATAGTACGTACCATGTGATCAACAAGACAGTACCATGTGTATCAACTAGTACGTACCAGTGTATCTCTATATAGAGCAAGTGATCATCAGTAAGTACTGTTACATACTATAATCATGGTATCTACGTACAGTACCCTTGTTATCATCTAGTACGTACCTGTGAATACTAGTACAGTACCCGGTATCATACTAGTACAGTACCCTGTTACATACTAACAGTACCTTTTATATTCATATAGTACTGTATCATATGACTGTACCCGTGTACCAACTAGTAGAACACTACCCACTGTGATCCCCTACCCCATAGAGATACACTACCATCATAGTAGATACAACCCTCACTAGTAGATACACAACCATCACTAGTAGATACACTAAACCCTCACTAGTAGATACACTAAACCCTCCACTAGTAGATACACTACCATCACTATAGATACACTACCATCACTAGTAGATACACCATACTAGTAGATACACTTTCCATCACAGTAATACCACCATCACTAGTAGAACACTACCATCACTAGTAGATACACTACCATCACTAGTAGATACACTACCAGATACACTACCATCACTATAGATACACTACCATCACTATAGATACACTACCATCACTAGTAATACACTACCATCACTAGTAATACCCCTCCAGATACACTACCATCCCCTAGAGATACACTACCATCACTAGTAGATACACTACCATCACTAGTAGATACACTACTATCACTAGTAGATACACTACCATCAATAGTAGATACACTACCATCACTAGGAATACACTACCATCACTAGTAGATACACTACATCACTAGTAGATACACTACCATCACTAGTAATACACTACCATCACTAGGAGAACCACCATCACTATAGATAAAACTACCATCACTAGAGATACACTACCATCACTAGTAGATACACTACCATCACTAGTAGATACACTACATCACTAGGAGATACACTACCAACACTAGTAGATACACTACCATCACTAGTAGATACACTACCATCACTAGTAATACACTACCATCACAGGAGATTTCACTACCATCACTAGTAGATACACTACCCAAAAAGTAGATACACTACCATCACTAGTAGATACACTACCATCACTAGTAAAATACACTACCATCACTAGTAGATACACTACCATCACAGGATACACTACCAGATAAATACCATCACTAGTAAGATACACTACCATCACTAGTAGATACACTACCATCACTAGTAGATACACTACCAGATACACTACCATCACTAGTAGATACACTACCATCACTAGTAGATACACTACCATCACTAGTAGATACACTACCATCACTAGTAGATAACACCTACCAGATACACTACCATCACTAGTAGATACACTACCATCACAGTAGAAACACTACCATCACTAGTAGGTAACTACCATCCGGTAGAAAC